>PVJX010001283.1:0-11028 GCA_004027295.1 Dolichotis patagonum
GCTGTACCTAGTAGAAGAACAACTATTGTGAAGACAACGAGATATACAATGTTGCCTGTTACTCTTGTCCTGCTGACCTGCTTTGATGTTCTGTACCAACTTCACTATACTGTCTCAATTGGCTTTATTCCATCCTGGTTTTTTGTAACTGCATCCTCACTGTGTGTTCACTTTGTATGCCTTAATTTTGTAACATGAACAGCTATTTCTGGGATGACAGTATTTGGTTTGTCAACTAGTGATTTATGGGTTTTTTTTTTTGAGATTTTGTATTGTTTCTACCCTTTTTTCTGTATTGCTTTTTTTTTCTCTCTTTAAATAAAATTAAAAAACAAAACAACAAAAAAATAACTTCATGCGAGCCATGTTGGCACGCCTATAGTCCCAGCACTGGAGAGGATGAGGCAGTAGGATTGCTGCAAGTTCGAGGCCAGTCTGGGTTACATAGCGAGTTTCAAGTCCAGCTGTAACTGCATAGCAAACATGGTCTCCAAAAAAATTAATTAATTAATTTTAAAAAATAACATTCTAGAAAGCAGGTCATATCCACCAATGAGGCTATGACATATTTGATGTGTCTTATTTTGGGTTTTGTGGTTTTTATATGTCTGTGCTGTATAAATGTCTACCTCTGTTCTGTGTGATTTCCCAGAGCATGTCCAGCCAACCTACTTTTGAAGATAAATTTTGTCACTCTTACCCTTAAGTATTTATATTATTTCTGAAGCTGACCATCAGGATTAATAGTGATAGTGACTTAAACTTTTTTGTAGTCTTAGAAATTGGAAGGAAATTTGTAGAGCATTCCATCATACTCTGAGTCAATACAGGTAATAGTTGAAATCCCTAAAGTACATACTTAACAGTGAGTTCCTAACTTACAAACAAGTTCTGTTCCAGGAGGTTTGTAAGTCGGAGTTCTTCTAAATCCGACAAAGTGAATCTTACATAGTACATCTGTGAATCCTACAATGCACCTGTAAAAGTTTGCATCTTGGATGTTTGCAAGTCAGGCACTTATTGCGTTATGCCAAAAAGTTTCATTTATACCTCTTGGCTTAGGCCCTATTGTCGGGTCTTCTGCTTTGGCAAAGGCCATAGGGTTGGTTTCAACATTAGCCATACCAGTGTGAGTAGGGAAAGACCAGTTTGGACATGAACTTTAGAGTAACTGAGCTCCATGCCCCCTCCGGCTCTGTGTATTTCTCCTGTAGCCACTTGGAAAATTCATTGAATGGCTCAAGGTTTATTTTACCAACTCTAATTGTTAAACAGTTCATCATGTTGAGGTGATTGAACACCTGTTACCTGACTCATTAGTTCAAGTTCTACCTCTTACCTCTTAACTTTTCCATGTGTATAAGGGGAAGGCTATGAGATACCCTATTCTTTTCTCTCCCTCTTAAGTCTAACTGCTTTAAGGCAGACACCTCCAGTTTCCCCCCAGATTGTTCTTTATTTCTAAAGTAACTTGTCTAAATGGTGAGCTCCAGTTTGTTCACTTTCCATTTCAGGTTTACTAAATGTGGTACTCAGAGCCAAACAGGATATTCTGGATGTGGTGTAAATGGTACAGAGTATCACAGAACTTGTTCTGGATACCATTTTTCTCCTATTCAGACTGGGGTTGTGTTAGCTTTTGTGGGAAGGCACCATATACTTATTGAGGATTTTTAAGTTGTCTCTTTATGCCTTTATATGTTCATGTATTTGTGAAATTAACTTTTTCATTTATAAATAAATTGTATACTTTTTCTGGATATACTACCAATCACTTTTTGGGATTTCAAGAGGTGTAACTTAGTTATTCTCCCTTTGAGTAAGAGCTGGACTTAATGATTTTTTTTTTTTGCATGTTTTTTCATTTTTTGCAGTAGTAGGGATTAAACCTGTGGCATTATGTATACTGGGCCAGCCTGGTTGGTTAACTGAGTGAGTGAGTGACTAATTGATACAGGGTCTCATCTGGTAGTTCAGGGTGGTCTTGAATTCATTATATAGCCCAGGATGACCTCGAACTGGTGGTGATCCTCCTGCCTTAGCCTCCCAAGTGCTGAGATTACAGGCGTGTGCCACCACACAGAACTTATTTTGTATTTTGAGATAGTCTAACAAAATTGTTCCAGTTGGCTATGGTGGATTAATTAATGGTCAACTTGAGCGCAAACACCTAGCTGAACTGAGTCAGTGTAGTTCTGGGCATGAAAGATCCACGTGAGGAATACTGCCTGAACAGCATCAAAGGAGAATCGGAAAGGAAGATTGCATGCTGTTGACTCTCCTGGAGAAGCTTGCTGTGGCTGCTTTTCCTTATAGCAAACTTGGTGGTGGTGTTGGAGCTTAGGTCCTCCCTGTACCAGGGATAGCTGCTGTTCTCTTCAGGGGAGCTTTGGGTTTCACCTTGTGCTTTATTTCCTAGCTCCAGTGCAGATCCTTCAGCCTTCTAGCACAGACTTTCTAGCTTTCACCATTGGCCTTTGGGCCTTCTGGGTGCAGATCCATGATACAGACTTGTATGAGACATTGCTGTGGGCTCTAGGTCTCCGACTGGACCCATTGGGATATTGCCGTGGGATTCAGACCCTCTACTGGGTTCTTCAAGCCTGTACTGCACTGAGAGATCTCTTGCACTCTTCTGCATTTGACTTTTTGGGTAAATATTATAAAATAATTACATAAATTATGTATCCTGTATTAGATCTGTTCCCTTGCAAGCCTTGACTATAACATTGGCCTGGAACCTTGTGTTCCTGCCCCAGCTTCCCAAGTAGCTGAATTACCAGTCATGTATCACTGTGCCTGGTAACATTTGTTTTTTTAATGCCTAGTATGTCGCAGAAGTAACACTGTGGCTTTTTAGGATAGGTCATAAAGATGTTATAGCCTCTGTCATGCTTGAAGGAAGCCAGCTGCCATGGCAAGAAGCCACATCAGAAGGTCTATAAGGCAAGGATTGAGGCATCCTGTTGACAGCTGTGTGAATGGGTCTCCTGGAAGGTGAGTTCCTTAGTCTCAGTACACCAACCACCTTTGGGTGCTGGCAGCTTTGGCCACCATCTTGACTGAAATTTCTTGAGACCCATGAAGCAGAACCACCTAGCTGAGCTGCTTCCCAAATTCCAGCCCTATGGAAACTGATAATGAATGTTTTTCGTTTAAGCCACTAAATTTTGGCATCGTTTGTTGGGCAGATAACTAATATTCCTGTAATACCATTATCCATCAGAATGGTTATTTTTGTCCTTTCATTACTTTTTTCTAAAGGAGGTGTGTATATTCACATATTTATGTAGGTGTAATATATATATATATATATGTTCAACTATATATAGATAAAGAAGAATTGTGTAGTGCTAGATGTGTGTGATGGTGCATACTGATAATCCCAGTACCTTGGAGACTGAAATAGGAGGCTCAAGAATTCAAGGCTAGCCTGAGCAATTTAGTAAGAGCCTATCTCAAACAAACAAAAAGTGATTGTCACCTACATGTCACTTAACAGGTAAACTCTCATAGTAATGTCAGTTTAATGGCTATAGTACTCTTCATAATGTGGAATTATCATTTATCCAGTCCTTTGAGGACTGGTTTATTTAGTTTTCTAATTACTGCCCACTATTAACAATGTTTCATTGACAGATATCTCTTGTAGCTAGATTTTTTTTTTTTTGGAACCGGAGATCGAACTCACAACCTCACGCTTGCCAGGCAGGTGGTTATGCCACTGAGCTAAATCCCCAGCCCTGATCTTTTTTTATTAATAGCCAAATTTTGTGTATCTGTGTTAAAGTATTCTGGTGCAATAGAGAAGCAAAAAGTACAAAACCAACAGGTTTATTGAGTTGATGACGTGGAAAGGAGCACACAACTCATGGCAGTTGGGCTGTCTCCTTTGACCAGATACAGAGAGGCAGAGAGTTACATGACCTCTGATCAAAAGTGGTGCATGGGGTGACATTGATGAGGTGTAAGGAACTGATTGAAATTCTTCTCTGTGTGTGCAAACAGGAAGGGGAGTTGCAGTTAGGGCTGAAGAAGAAGCAGGAAGTGGTAAGCATTCCTGCTTTGCCCTTCTGCCACTTTAGACCACCACCATAATTGTACAATAATTTATACTAGGGCAAGAACTTTTTAACTTGTGTATTTCCTTAGGGTAAATTAGAACTGAAATTTTGATATCCAGAAATTATCTACATTATTGAGATTTATATTGTGTTTTACAAAATTTCCCTACAGAAAAATTGTACCAATTTCTTCGTACTCTCAGCAATACTAGATATTACTCCTTTTATCCTTGTCAACGTGAACAAGAAGAAAATCTTATTTTATGTTTTTGATTACCAATGAGTTGAACATGTTCTTACCATTTATTATCCTTCAGTGTATTGTCTGTTCACCTCTTGCCACTTTTTTTCTTATTGAGATCTTTTATCTTTTTGCATTGGCCTTGTGAGAGCTCAGTATGTGTATAATAATTAACTCTTATACATATTATTGATAATTTTGCCCAATGTATCATTTTTCTTTTATCTTTACATATATTTTGAAATTTAATGATTTAGTTTTTAATGTAGTCAGATCTGTCCGTCTGTTTTTTCATAGTTACTGTCTTTGATACTAAAGTGTTAAAAAAAAATCTTTCAAAATTCAAGATTTTAAAAGCATCCACCTATATGTCTTTCTGTTGCTTTTATGGTATTATGCTTTAGATGACTTTAAAAGTGGTAGAATTGTTTATTTTTTCACAAATGGTTAGCTACTTGTCTGCGTAGTTTTCTTGTTTAGTTTATTCCTGAGAGGAATATATATTTTGTTGTTATGGTAACTTGTATTTTCCCCCATTATCTTTTCAAATTGGTTATCACAGATTTGAAGGAAAACAGCAGATTAGTATATGTTTAACTTGTATGACTTAATTCGCTCTATACGTGTGCTTGGAATTTCATAAAATGATGGTTGTCTCTAATTAGTAATCATTAGGAAATGTTTTCTAATACCTCATCTCTGTTTTCTTCTTTTAGGTAAAACGTCAAGAATAATATTAAATAAGAGCAGTGAGGTAGTCACCCTTATTTTGTTCTGTCTTTAATGAAATTACTTCTAGTTTATCAGTTTTAACTTCTCTGTTATTTCAACAGGGCACACAGAGGAAGAACACTTCTTTTTACTAAGATGTGAACTGTTTTTATCAGAATCAAAAGTTGAATTTTCATTAAAAACCCCGTTAGCATCTAGTGAGATTACCATGGCTGCTAGGGATTGAACTCAGTTCCTCAAACATGCTAGGCAAGCTCCCTGCCACTGAGTCACACCCTCA
This sequence comes from Dolichotis patagonum, assembly GCA_004027295.1. Classification (NCBI taxonomy): domain Eukaryota; kingdom Metazoa; phylum Chordata; class Mammalia; order Rodentia; family Caviidae; genus Dolichotis; species Dolichotis patagonum. The sequence goes on from PVJX010001283.1 coordinate 5,318, forward strand.
GCCCCCAGGGTTTTCTTTTTTAATCTCTTAGTCATAGTTTTGATAGGTACTATCCTTACATTTCTAGAATGAACTTTTGTCATTGTAGTATTGTTCCATTAATTTGTTAATATATTGTTAGCAATTTTGCATGTACATTTAATTGGTATTACTGTTTGTGTGGACAGCTCTTGATAAGTTTTACCACTGGGGTTACAAAAGCAAATTGTTTTGCATCTTTTTTAGCATAAGAATTACCTATTTCTTGAAGGTATAATAGAAATCATCTTTAAAGTTATATGGATTAAGTGATACTTGGGAGCATAGTTATTAGCAACTTTTTTTTCCCTCAGTGATTATTCCTCAGGGTTTGTTTCTTTTTTTGTTTGTTTTTATTCCCTCTTGGGTCAGTTTTGGTAAATTTATTTTTCTAGAAAATTGTCCTTTTAGTGAGATTTTCAAATTTAATGATATAAAATTAGTACTTTATGTTTATAGTCTTCTGTGTCTAGAATTATTATGTTTTCTGTCTGATGTTTCCTATTTGTATGAATATTTTGGGAAGGAACAGATTTGATAGATGATTGTCTGGTTTTTCTCCTTTAAAAAATTCCAATTAGTGAATTTTTGTTTTTAATTCTATTGGGACTTGCATTCTGATTAATTAATTTTTGCCTTTGAATTTACTCATTTTTTCCCTCAAACTTTCTTTGCATTTTATAAACCTTTTGCAGGTAAGTGATTAGTTTGTGTGCCCCTCTACCAGTTTAATAATAAAAGCAGTTGCAACTAGAAATTTTCTTTATAGAATAAGCTTTGACCCATTTTTGTTTTCATTTTTTGAGACAGTCTTGCTTTGTAGAGCAGACTGGCCTTGAACTCACTATGTGACCCAGGCTGGCCATGAACTTGTGATGGTCCTCCTGCCTCAGCCTCCCAAGTGCTGGGATTACAGGCATGCACCGCTATACTGGGCAAGCTTAGCCCCTATTTTGAGATTTTGACAAAATTTTGACTGAAATTTCTAAAGAGTTTATAATTGTACTTTTGATTTATTCTTTGCTCGGTAGTTAAAACATTTTGCATTTTTTAGTAAATCTTTGTGTGCTAATTAGTCTGTTGTTTCTACTTTGATTTTTGTTATAGTTGGACAATGTGGCTTAATAGTTCCTAAGTTGGGTAACTTTTAAGATTTTCTTCATGGTTTATGAATGATCAGTTTTGGTAGGTGTGCTATGAACTTTCAAGAATGGTGTATATTAAAGTATGAGATTTGATGTGACCATCAGTGCTAAGATGCCTTTGGTTTTTTTTTTTTAATATTTGTATTTATAGATAGTCATTAGTAGTCTTTTTTGTTTGTTGGTTTGTTTTTTTTGGTTTTTTTGAGACAGGGTCTCGCTATGCAGTTCAGGATGGCTTTGACTTCACTTTGTAGCCCAGGTTGATCTTGAATTTACAATGATTTTTCTGCTTCAGCCTTCTGAGTGCTGGAATTACAGGAGTGCACCACCATGCCCAGTTTAAGATGCCATTGTTTACAAAACAATTCTAAGAAATAGTTGAAACATCTAAATTTAATAATTGTTGAGGATGTATCCTGAATTCAGATAGGTGGAAAAACTAATCATTTAGTTCCCTGACTTGTCATTTTGGGGCTCCTCTTCTTCTATTAAATTTTGACAGACGTGTTAAAATTTGTGCTTTTCTTGTATTTTTCTTTGTGTTTTTAACTTTAGATCCTATGTCTTTTCTTTGTATCTTTAAAACTTTTTAATTACATGGTAAAGAGTACAACAATGCCTGAATCATACTTTAAAGATTCACAAGTTGACAGGTCATAGCTTACAATTCAACTAAGGAAAAAAGGATAAACAAGAAACCACAGTTCAGACATAGTAGACTTAGGAGCTGAAGAGTTTGCTGACAGAAGCAAGATGCCTAGACCCTACCTCTGGCTATAGTCTACCATAAACTTGTGGTACATGCCTGCATTAAATATTGCATAACTTTAAATTTCCACAATAATGTCACAGAACCCAAAATAATATTTTTAAAAATCACCTCAAAAAAATTACTTCAAGTCTGCATATCTACAATCTCCTGTTTGTTGCTGCTGCTGTTGTCCTCCTGTGTGTGTGTGTGTGTGTGTGTGTGTGTTGTGGTCGTTGTCCTCTTCCTCCTCTTTCTCCTCCTCCTCTTCCCTTGAGGAATTCTGACAACAAGGAGTTGCTTAAGTATTCTAGAAATTGAGCTCAGCATGGTGTTGCACACCTGTAATCCCAGCACTTGGGAGACTGAGGCAGGAGGATCTGCATGAGTTCAAGATCATCCTAAAACTACACAGCGAGATCCTGCCTGCAAAAAAAAAAAAAAAAAATTCCAGAAGTAGGCAGGAATGAAGAATGGATGAATGATAGAAGACATAGAGGACACCCTATTCTTAGCAACCTGTGTTCAGTTCTATCTAATGAAAATAACTTTATTTAGAAATACGTAATACCTACAGATTATACTCTCATAACCTATATATAAGGGGTAAGCATAAAAACATTTTCTTGTATTTTGAATTGGCTTTGCTTTATGTTTTATCACTTTAGTATTCCCTGTATAATGATTCATGACTTCTTTGTTAAATCTTTATTTTACAGTATTTTTTAAAAAGCCTTTATAGCGCTTAATGCTTTTTCCTTGATATAATATACAACATATGCATTCTTTTTATTTACATCTATGTGGTATATTTCGCTTTCCCTTTGTTTTCAAGTAGTATTTTGTTTTAGGTGTTTCTCTTATGACAGTTTGCCTTTCTTGAGAATTTTCTCTTTTATTATGATTATGTTTGACATCTTTTTTAAAAATTTTTTTAAAATTTTATTTTAAAAGGGAAACACAACAAAACAGAACAGAATGGGACATAAGAAAGCATAAATTTCAAAGCTAGACAACCAGAGATCTTCACTGTCATATTGTCTCTTGTTTTCTTCCAAATGGTTGTCCTTATCTTTGCATATGGAGAGCTCATACTAAATAACATAGACAATCTTTTCACAAGATGTGTAGTTCACTGGCTCCCACTTGCTAGGCAGGGTGGAGGGTGAGTGGGGACATGGGATGGGGGACAGGACGACATGAGATGTCTGATTCTCAGCCCAGACGCAGGCAGGATCACAGTCGCCCCCCAGAGACGGGAAGAGTTCCTTGTTCTCCCAGCACCCCGAGTCAACTGCACGGTGCAGGTCCCGATTCCCCAGGGTCTCTCTCCTTTGGGCCGCCGAAAGTCTGCCACACTCTCAGCCGCCCTCAGAGAGAGGGGGAGTTCCTGGTTCTCCCAGCACCCCGAGTCAACTGCACTGTGCAGGTCCTGACATGCCAGAGTCTCCTTCGGGCTGCTGAAAGTCAGCCACACAGCCGCCACCCAGAGAGGGGAAGAGCTCCTTGTTCTCCCAGCACCCGGGGTCTACCGTGTGGTGCAGGTCCCGAGGCACCAGGGTCTCTCCCCTGCAGGCCCCCTAAAGTCCGCCATACTCACCTGCTATTTCTTTCTGATGAAATGACCATTCCATTTCCAAAGTTCTGAAATGGCCAACAGACCACAGAAAGAATTCTCTTTAGGCTCCTGTTTGAAACCAGCAGCTACAGCGATCTGCTGGCCTTGCTTCAGGGCCACTATGTCTGACATCTTATTCTGTACTTTCTTCTCTTCCTTTTTTGCCTTCTGTTCCTCCTTTTCTCCTCCTTCTCCACCTCTTTCTTTTTTCTTTCTCCCTCTCGTATTGTAGATTTTCTTTCATTTCCTCTCCAGAGAACTTCCTATTTTAGTCTTTTGGTGATAATAATAATAATATTTAAATTAAATATGCATATTTAGATCTACCAAAATGTTAATAGCATATCTGTGGGGAAACAAATTAGACTTTTTTTTTCAATTGCTTTCTTTTCCAGACTCCATCCTCAGGTGTATTGAAATCAGGTGAAATGTTACAAAATGCATGTTTTGATTTATAGAATTTCTTTTAACTATTAAATAACTGTTAAACTGGCATTAATATACACAACTACCTTAATAATTTATAGTGAAGTGTTTGCTCCCTGACCGCTGCTTTTTCTTCACTGTGTCATCTCTGCCGTCCTTTCTCAGGGTTAGGGAGTGAACCCAGGGTCTTGTGCATACTAGACAAGCATTTTACTGCACAACCCACATTCCCAGCCCTATTTCTTACTTCTTTATTTTGACTTATTTTCCAGTTGGCTGGGGATACATTCTACAGTTTTGCTTTGTTTTGTTTTTCCCAGAAAGAATACTACCTATGTGAGTGCTATAATTTCTAAGTGGTCGCTTGTCTAAAATCATCTTTAGTAGCTTCTGTTGCAGGAATGTAGTATTTTCTTGGAATCCTTTTTTCTTTATAAGTAATTTGTCTCTTTTCCCCTTCATTAAGTTTTTTTGGGGGGCGGTGTTTGCTTTATTTTTAGTGAACTGTTACATTTTGCTACAGTAGGTCCTCTGTGTATGCCCACGTGTGCACTTGTACATCTGTGCATATGTATGTATGTGTAACAGTCTTTCTTAGTACTCAAGTGACTTTTTCTAGTGGAATCTCAATACTTTCTTTAATTTTTTTTCTTGGTTTTAGCTTCTTTTTCATCAATATACTCTTAATTAGGTCTCCTAGTTGTACCATGGAACTATTTTCCCATTCCCAAACATCTCAAGATAATACATGTATCTGTTAGCTAGTGATTTTCAGTAGTGACAGAGATGCATACCTTATGAGTAGAAGTCTTCATCTATTCCTTTTTGGTCTAATACTCAGAACTCTGCTCTCTTGAGAAGGAAAATTGTCTGCTTAATTATGTGGCATTGTCTGAACCAGGGGTCCAGTAGCCCCTCAGTATCCCTCAGAGGATTGATTGCAGGACATCCCCTGGTATACTCTAAGTCATCTCTAGATTGCAATACATGATACAAAGTACATTCTATGTAAGGATGTATGCTATATCAAGAAAGAAGGATAAGAGTAAAGTGTATGTGTTCTAATTTTTGGTTTTTTAGATATTTTCAATTTGCATTTGGTTGAATCCACAGTTATAGAACTGTAGATCATAAAGGGCCAAGTGTATATTGAAGTCATAAGAGATAATCTGGCACCCTTTTGTCAATTGTTTGATACAGAATTGTCGTGATTAGGGTGTGGTGGCACACATCTGTACTTCCAGCACTCAGGAGACTGAGGCAGGAAGATTGCCATGAGTTTAAGGCTAAACTGAACTGCATAGCAAGACTGCCTCAAAAAAAAAAATTTTGTCCTGGGTGCTGGCAAGTAGAACACAAGTGACATTACATCTTGAAGTACCTCTCCAGAGGAAAGGAAAAAAAAAATTACAGAATCCCCTACAGCTACATTACCATGTATGTTGGATATCCTAACATCTTTTTTTCCTTTTTCTGATTTTTCATAATTGTATGCCCTTTTTTCTGTTAGTTTAGGGAAAATTAGTCTTAAGTATGGATCAGATCAGATCTACTAAGTGGATTTAGTATGGACTTACTAATTTGTTTTGATTTTTTATTTTTTAAGACAGAGTCTTGCTGTGTAGTTCAGGCTGGTCTTGAACTCACTATGGAGCCCAGGCTGGCCTCAGAATCACAGCAATTCTTCTGTCTCAGCCTCCCAAGTGCTGGGATGACAGGCATGTGCTGCCGTGCCTGGCTGGATTTACTAATTGTG
>PVJX010001283.1:11128-170533 GCA_004027295.1 Dolichotis patagonum
TTTTTTTTTTTTTTTTTTTTTTTTTTTTTTTTTTTTTTTTTTTTTTTTTTTTTTTTTTTTTTTTTTTTTTTTTTTTTTTTTTTTTTTTTTTTTTTTTTGGCTTATTTTCTTATTTAGATTCCATTGAGATATTCCTGATTTTCTTCCTGTTTCGACATTTCTGCCTAAGCCTACAGACTGGTCCTCTCTCTTTTTGAATTGCAGATTATTTTTATATTCAGTTATTAGTGCTTCATTTGCTTATACATTTGGCAAGATGTTTTTATTTGGACTGTAGCTGAAATGAATTCTATAAGAAATTATGTAAGTATTTTTCTTCCAGGTCATTCTCCTTTTGTAGCCCCAAACCTCCTGATACATAGCCCATATCTAGTCTTGGTATGGAACCATATGACACCATGGGCTATTCCTGTCTTCTCCAGGAATACATAGCATCAGAGACTTGAGAGTCCAATTTTTCTCCAATGTTCAGCTTTTAGGGGCCATTTGTGAGGGTGGTATGTGTTTGTTTACTAAAGCATTGGAAGGAGAGAAATCCTGAACATAGTCACATAATTTTTAGATCCACTCACCTGTATACACATTGCTTCTACTGAAGCCTTTTAAAGGGCTAGGACCCTTCTGTGTAATCCAAGAATGCTTCTTAGCCAGCTTGGACCACTTCTAGTTTAACCTTGCCCCTTCCACTCCATATCTTTGTCTTCACCAGAAGTGCTGTTTTGTTTTGTTTTATTTTGTTTTGTTTTGTTTTGTTTTGAGACAGGGTATCCATGTGTAGTTTAGGCTCCTCTTCAACTGACTATGTAGCCTAAGCTGGCCTGGAACTTGCAGAAGTACTCCTACCTCAGCCTCTGAGTTTTGGAATTATAAGCATGCACCATTATGCCCAGCAAAATGCTGTCTCCTTTTCCATCTATGAAAATTCCACTCATCATTTACTTTGTAGTTTAAGGCCTTTTCCTTTTTTTTTCCTCTTTTTTTAGAAACCTGAGATTCCCTCTACCTTTTATGATTGTCTCTTTATCATGTGATCTGCCTTATATTGTAGCTATTTATATCTTAATTCCATTCGTATGATTCATATATCTTCCCATTTGTATGATGAGTTCTTTGAGTCTAGAAACCATGTCTTACTCACCTTTACTGAGAGGTACTAAAATGAAGGAATTGGAGAAATTCAACACATACTAAACCCCATGAGACCTTAGGCAAATAAGTTATTTAACCTTTGAGTAGACTTTCCCCTCTGGAAAGTGGACATAATAACTTTTCCTCATGAAGTTGTTTTGAAGATTAAATGAAATAATATTACATAGTGAACATTGACATTTGTTACTTCCTTTTTCTATACCCCTTGTGTACCCCTAGCCCACATAGCACTTCATCTATGCAGGCCTTCAGTTAATGATGATTCAATGAGTATTTTGCATGAATAAGTGCAGATCCAAAGTGCTTTGCAGAAAACTCAGTTTTGCATTAAGTCAGTGCAGAGTCAGAAAAGAATCTGGGGGTCCTGAGTATCCCCGCCTTGTTCCTACCTGCATATACTAAATAAGTGAAACTCTTCAAATTACAGTTCACTCTCTAGAAGATTTTGTTTTTGTTTGTTTGGTTAGATTTTCAAATAAACAATTGCTTTCTTATCTGCTTTGAAATTTTAGAAAAAAATAGCCACAGATGGAATCTCAAAAGAGAAACAATATAGTGTTACAATAGAAGTTTGATCAAAGTAGAATTTTAGATGATTATTGATCATTAACTCCTCTCCAGACAGACTCCACAAATCCATCTATCAGTGAATATGTTAATTCTATGTATAGTTTTTCCTTTACTCCATTATATTGAAGGTGGCATGTCATCTTCCTCAATCAGATTATTGTCTAATAAGGTAGGAAAATCTCTTCCTTGATTTTTATGATTTCAACTAAGCAGGAGGATCTAATCATATTTTTTTAATGGAAGAAGATGCATAATTTCTTCTTGTATTGAGTATTAAATTTTCTCATTTCCTATATTCCTTATAGGAAGTTCTCCCCTTTTTAAATCCTCTCTAGGCTCAAACTACCCGAAGCCTGGGAAACTTACTGGACATGATGTACCAGGAGCCAGCACGATGGTCCTACACATTCCAGACATGTTCCTTTATGAGTCGCCTGAAAGTACAGCTGGAGCCCTTCCCTGAGAAGCTCTTACAAGCCAAGGAGCCCGTGCAGATCTTTGAGAGGTCTGTGTACAGTGACAGGTAGGATGCCAAACCCTCTGTCAGTCACAAGCCCTTTGTCCAGGTCTGTGTTTTCTCTTCTTGCACAGCCCATGTATTGTTCTAGTTATTGAAGGTTGTACTTTGGAAACTTTTCTTCTTTGTAAAGGCAGCTTTATACAAATTTGTCCAAAGTTGTAATTCTGCTAAGCTATCAAATTCATATATGTCAAGAAGAGATTATGTTTTTCATAAACTAAAGGCATTGAATTTCCCACAGAGCCACTGATTGCCTTATGTTTCCTTATTTTACTGCACAGAGGCAAGCTGGTAGCTGCCTACTATAACCATTACATGCTAACAGGCACAGAATAGATCAGGTAATAGCGGTGTGTGTTCTCAGAAACCAGATGGTTGGTTATTACCTTTAAGAAAAAAGTGGATGGATTTAAAATGGTATTCCTAAAATGATTACAGAATATCTATTTATCCTTTTTTATTCATCGAGAAAGAATGTCTAGGCAAAAATAGCATATCATGAAATTAGTTTCTGTCTCAATTTAGCCTTTTGTTTTGTCTTGTTTTGTTTTTAACTCTTTTTGTGACAGGAGTTGCTGCTTTCCAGAGTGTAGAGTGTGTCACTTCAAGGGAAGGGCTCACCCTGACCACCTTGGGAGAGTGAGATGTAAGGTCACTTTTAATAAAGACCAGCTGCTAGCATGGGAAGCAAGCCCATCAGTCCCAGAAGAGGTAGCCTAGCCACACTCCTAAATTCCTGGCTCTGCCGCAGAGACCAGAGCGTGATTTGGGGTTAGGACTCCTGGAGATGAAGACAGGTGGTTGATCAGGACACTGCCAGTTTTTTTGTATTTGAAGGTTGTAAATGATTTTTGTCAGTGAAATGGTACTTCCAAGCAAAATTCTGTCTTACTTAAGCCCTGTTAGTCTATCAGAATGAAAAGTGCCACATTTTCATTGTCCATTCACTGCTGAAGACTTTTAGTCAGTTACCCATTTAATTCTAAATTAGATAAAACTAGTTCTGCTTCTTAGTGCTCTCATAAAGACTTCTGGAAAAAATAAATAAAGGTTCACTGTGCTTGTTCTGACTTTACCTCAAAATCATGTTAATATGTGAAACAAAACTCTAGGGGCTACACATTCCTTCTTTCTAGGCTCTGAAAACCTATACTTTATGAAAGCTAATGTGTGCATCATGATGGATGAACTCTGAGTTTCAATTCTTTTTCCACTTTTGGCTGTGCTGCTGCCTGTTTGCTTCTCTCTGCAAAGCCTTCTCTTGGACTAGGAAGTTGAATTACATATAATCACCTAGGTTGCTTGGAAACATACAAAGTTGATCTTTTGAATTCTAGACCCTTGGTGAGGTAGCATGCAAGATACTTCTGAGAGGAAAACAGAAATATTTTGTTAATTAGAAATGCTTTGTTAAGAAGCTACCTAGATCTTAATGTTTACTTATAAAGAAAGAGATAAGTATTGATTACACTATGGAAAGCTACAGCATTTCAGGTGCTTTCATCAGAGGAAGCATTTTTGAGATTAAAAAGGATAACCACAAATTCTAATCCTGGAGGATAATTTAGACTTTTTCTGTTATTTTAAAAATTCATTCTAGGAGCTCGGGTTGTATCTCAGTGGTGCAGTATGAGGTGGTCGGGGTAGGGGGAACATCTTTTTATTTGTTTACTCAACACAGATTTATTGGGTACTAGGCTTGAACCTAGGGCTGCAACAGAGAAGGCAGATCTATTCCTGGTCATAAATATCATAGTTCAGCAGGGACTGGACTCATGCTTGTGTGGTGTGGTCTGTGCCCCAAAGGAGGAGCATGAGTTATTTGGGAGAGTGGAGTAGAGAAGTCTAAGGGTAGAGAAATCTAAGACTTTTTGGATTGGGTTAAATGGAAGTCTAGCATGTGGTTTTGGAACAGAGGCCTCAGCTTTAGGTACTTAAGCCTTGTTCTCCAGAGCTCCTGCGTACAGACTGCAGTAGCTTCCTTCCCCTTAGTGCTTAGCAACTCCCCCTACTATCGCCTCCCCACCCATTGCTACTAGCTTTCTCATTGTCTTCAACTAGACTATAGCTAGACTATACCAAACTGGATGAGTTTACTTTCAGTATTTCCAAATTAGCCTCTTCATAGCCTAGCAAAAAGCATTTTAATTATAACCAACAGACACCTTTTGTGCTGTGCAAGTCACTCTTTGTCTTAGTTACTTTCTCATCACTGGGACAAAGTACCTAACACCCACATTTTACAATCTTGTTTATTGTTTACTATAAACAAGAAAAGTGTATTTTAACTCACAGTTTGTGGAGGTTTCAGTTCATAGCCAGCCAGTTCAAGGTAGGGCAGCGTGGCAGAAGAAAAACAATCCATGGCATGGCAGGCAGGGAGCAGCAGCCATCAAGACAGGAGGGAATATATATGTATTATGTATATGTATATATGTGTATCTTTCAAGGCACACCCACAGTGACCCACCTCTTCCCACCAGGCTTCACCTCCCAACATCATGCTCAGCTGTAAACCTATCAGTGTGAACACACACTTGTCAGGTAAAATAAAGACAAATAGCAAATAAATACATGAAAAATGTTCAATATCATTGGTCATTTGAGAGATGCAAATTAAAACACTGAGATTTGATCTCACCCCAGAAAGAATGGCTGTCATCATGAAATCAACCAATAAGAAATGCTGGAGGGGACTGTGGGGAAAAAGGAACCCTTCTCTACTGTTGGTCAGAGTGTATACTAGTGTGACCTCTGTGGAAATTGGTGTGGAGATTCCTCAAAACACTAAGATTAGGGGTCCCGTTTGACCCAACTATTTCCCATCCCTTCTGGGTATCTTCCCAGAAGAATGAAAACATCATACCACAGTAATATATGTGCACCCATGTTTATAGCAGCACAATTTGTAATAGCTAAATCTTGGAAACAACCCAAATGCCCATAAACTGAGGAATGGACTAAAAAGATGTGGTACTACTCAGCTATAAAGAAAGATAAACTTGAAACATTTATAGGGAAATGGATACAACTTGAGAACCATATTCGTAAGTGAAATAGGTCACACATGCACGTGTAAACATCATATTGTTTCTCTATTGTAAGAAGCTGAAAAAGTAAGATCCAAAATGTATAATAGGTATTGTGCAAAATGGAAAGAAACTGTTCAAAAGGAAAGAGAAACTGGTATGGGGGAAAGGAAAGAAGAGAAAAGAAAAAATTAAAAAATACATATATTCACAAAATAGTTAAGATAGTTATATTAATAGTTGCTATTAGTTCATTGAAAAGAAACATTTGTGCCTATATTGTTTGACCAGTTTTTCATGCCTGTACTTTGTAATATGAGCAACTACTTTGAAGATAACAATATGCAATGTACTAACCATTGTTACTCTCCTACAGTCTTATTTTGAAATTTTGTACCATTGTTTTTATTGCTTTTTTTTCTTTCAAAAAACAAAAACAAAAATCATGAGTGGACTAATCTAGTATCACACACCCATGATCCCATATCACACACCCATGATCTAGTCACCACCACCCCCAAAACCCCATAGAGTAGCATATGAGGTTTTGGCAGGACACCTAGATACAAACCAGAATTAGATCCTACAGTTACGCTGAGACTTGCTCTCAAGAGTGGCACTCACAGCCTTGCAGTCTGTACTTCCCTGATCGATTCCTACACAAGGATTCTGAATTTCATTTTCCAAGTGGCCAGTTGCTGGGTATTGCCTTACAAACTGGAGGTCGCTGTTAAAGATAGAAATTGTCATTTTATAGCAAGATACCTGAGGTTTGAAAGCAGAATTGATCCTTCTGAAGCCATGGTTTCTGTTTAGCTCTGATTTCTTATTTACCAGATCCTCCTTTTGTTGTGGAGGTGAGAAAGGGAAAAAGCAGGTTTGATTTTTACCTTTTGCTTTCTTTTATCTGACTTAGAAGCTCAGCAGCAGAAGCAAGCTAGTAAGAGTCCTGGAGGATAGTCTGCTTACATGGTAACACTGAGGTCAGTGGAAAATGCATTTCCTCCTCCATAAATGACACCACATAAAGACAGTTGCTTTTCCACTTCTTAGCTAGAGAGGAGGATGGTTGGAGATTTGGAAGAATTCAGTACTTAAATGAAATGCTGTAGGTGGTTTTGTGGGGGAGCCTTGCTAGAATAATAAGGAAATCTCAGAAGTTCAAGTTTATACGCACCATCTACTGTATCCTCTGATTGGTTTCTAGCAGGGAGACTTGTCATGGGTCAATGTGGTCCTCTTCCAGTGTCTGTCTTTCTTACCCCCCCCCAGTGAATCACTCCATGTCAAAAGCTTTTCAGCGTTTAATTTCAGCCTTTAATTCTAGGTGCTATTTCCCATCAAACTGTTGAGCAGGGAGGGGAGCTGAGGGTTAAGAATTCAGATTGCTTAAGGATTGATGAGGAGCTAGAAAGGTTAAGTGGTTTGAACAAACATGGAACAAGTTGATTATTGATTTTTTTGTTTCTCTCTCGTGCCTTTCATTCCATTTCCCATTCTTCCTCTACCCTCCCATTCCACCCCATCCCACTTACATTTCCAACCAGGTACATCTTTGCAAAGAACCTTTTTGAAAATGGTTCCCTCAGTGATGTCGAATGGCATATCTATCAGGACTGGCATTCTTTTCTCCTATGGGAGTTTGCCAGCCGACTCTCCTTACATGGCTTCATCTACCTACAGGCTACTCCCCAGGTAACTTTGAACCTAAGGGCTTAGACTTTAGGACAGTAGGAAATCCTTTTAAGAGACATTCTGCAAGCCCCTAATTTTCTGGTCAAAGAAGTTAGAGAGCAGGCATTACCAGATTGCAGAAAGCAGTGGGCAGATACCTCCATTCTAGCACTGAGCACTGTATTTCCTACATGCTGCAGCATACTCAAGCTATTGATTGTGCGTAGATAGATCTGTTGTGATGGAGCATTGAACAAGCCAAAACAGACTGGACATCATCTCCATCACCAGAACCTCGATCCTCCAGATTTGTATCTCAGATGCTCCGACCTGTAGTCAATGGCCTCTTTCTTTCTTTGGTATAGTCATTGGAGGCTATAATGATCCTGTTGGAGCCAGATATTGGGCATCTTTGTATTGGGAGTTTCTGGAGATTATGACTAGAAGATAAGCCATAGAAGAAAATAAAATCTAAGGTTTAAGATGAAACCAAATGTTGTAGTTGCTTTTTTGTCTCTGTTATGCAATATTCCACAGCCATCACTTAAAGAAGGGAAGTGTATTTTTGCTCAGAGTTATAGTTCATGGTTGACCGGCATAGTAGAGGAAAAGGTACTGATATCATGGCAGCCAAGAAGCAGAGAGAGAAGGAAGGATCTGGGAGGGAGGTATAATCTTCTAGGTCTTCACTGACCATCAGCCAGACCCCACCTCCTTACAGCAAGTCATCTCTGGTGCCCCTATAATGCAGTCACCTCCCAAAAGCCCTACTTCGGAGCATATGAGAATTCTAGAGGCCATTCTTGATCTCAGCCAGAGGGCTGAGAAGCTTCCCTGAAGAGAACTGAGTTCAAGTTAGGTGTGTTCATTGCAAGTTGACTGGCTGGGTCACTTTTTTGTGATTCTTTTTTTTTAATTTTATTTAAAGAAAAAAAAAAGCAATACTGAAAAACGGGTAGAAACAATACAAAACCTCAAAAAAAACCCATAAATCACTAGTTGACAAACCACATACTGTCCTCCCAGAAATAGCTGTTCATGTTACAAAATTAAGGCATACAAAGTGAACACACAGTGAGGCTGCAAACAGAAAAAAAAGTATGGAATAAAGCCAATTGAGACAGTATAGTGAAATTGGCACAGAACATCACAGCAGGTCACCAGGACAACAGTAACAGGCAACATTGTATACCTCGTTGTCTTCACAATAGTTGTTCTTCTACTAGGTTCAGCAAAATCAAAGAAATACACAACATTATAGAACACATCAACACAGAGTATTGAATAGAGCAACACCGTTAATCAGGACAAAACAAAATGGCGATAAAAATACCTGCCTTCAGAGATAGTAGAAGGAAACTCCCCCGACTTGCTGTACCAAATATGGTCACCTGCTAAGAGATACCCAGATCTCTGGATCCCAATTGTTTGGTTCTAAGCCCACGCCCCGGTAGGCAGCAGGCTGCTTACTGGTTGGCTTGGCCCCCTAAGTTCCAGCATGGCGTGGATCTCAGGAAACGCTCTTGCTTCTGGTTTCCCCACCCTGGGGTGGCCGTGGCTTTTTTTGTGATTCTTTCAGTGGTCTTTATTTTGGGGGAGTAGGAATAGGAGAGGCAAAATCTGAGGTGATTATACTTTAGGGAAAGGGATTGGTGTCAATGAGGGGAAGAAGAGGAGTCCTGTGCCAGAGAGGACAGCTTAAGTACCTGAGGACAAGGGTCAGAGTTAGAGAGAGAGACTTCTCCCAGGAAGGCTAATGGCCAGGACCAAGGAGGAGAAAGAGTGCTGTGGAGCTGAACAGAGTGACAGCTTTGGTTGGAATTTGAAAAGATGTCAGGTTTCTAGTGGGCATCATGGGATGTCTGAAAGAAGTAAGAGACTGCAGGAGTAAGCATTAGGAGAAGGGACAGTATTTATACACAATGCAGTGTTACTCTGCCATAAAGAAACGAATCATTTTAGGTAACTAGATGCCTCTCTAGACCATAATGTTACATGAAATAAATCAGACACGAGCTTAAATAAAGAGCAGACAGACAGATAATAGGAAGAAGGGAGATCTTTCTCAAATGGGAAGGAGATCAAGAGATGGAGGAGGAGAGGTGGGGAGGGAAAGGGGTTAAAAAAGGATTTAAGGGCTGGAGATTTAGCTCAGCGCCATAAGCACCTACCTTGCAAGGGCGCAGTCACAAATTCCATCTGTGGCACCAAAAAAAGAAAAAAGGAATTAAGATGTGTTGTAATATACATGTATCAACTCTACTACTCTACTCAAGGAATATAAACATCCATACTGCAGATGGGTTCTAATACACATTTTATAAAAAAATTAAAAAATTAATGCAGATTCCCACACCAAGAGAGAGAAAGAGAGGGAGGAGTCAAGGTTGACCTAACATGTTCCTAGAGAGAGAATTTAGCCCCAGCTTGGTACCAGGAAAACCATGCTGGGAGGAGCCAAGGAAAAGGTGACCTGACTCGTTGCTGAGAGCAAAACACGGCTGCGTAGCCAGCTCACAGGCCCTTGTTTCTGGGACTGGGCTGGGACCCACAAGGCAAGCAAGCAAAGTGTTGCTTGCATTTATTGGTGCACATCCCATGACTGATCAGAAAGGGGCAGGAGTGGCGATAGGAGGATGAAGGTTGTCACTGGGGGGTTGTTATGTCATCTTGGAGAGACTAATTGAAGTATTTCAGGTGGTATAAAAAGAAGTGGGTTGAGGATTATTGCATCTTAATGGCAGAAATGAAAAACAGTTGATTCACTTTGGGATTAAGGATTTTTGTACTATTTTGATGGCATTAGACCCAAGAATGTCCATATCCTTCCCTGAAGTATTATAGACTTCTTTTTTCTACCCAAAGGAAGCAAAGAAGTCAAAATAATCTCTCCATAAAATATATCAGTGCCTGATACTTAGCACAGAGCCCAGGCAAATAGTAAGTTTAAAGTATGTGAGAAGGACCTCAGTAGGGCCTTTGGCTCCTTTCTACCAATTGTTCCCTCAATTCTAAAGAGCCAGCCTGCAATTTCAAAATGATTAAAAGAAGCCAGATATGGTGGCACATGCCTGTAATCCCAGCACTCAAGAAACTGAAGCAGGAGAAGTGCCACAAATTCAAGACCAGTCTAGGCTACACAGTGAGTTCAAGGCCATCATGAACTACATAGTGACACTGTCTCAAAAAAAAAAAAAAAAACAGGTATGTCAGTGTTGCAGCCCTTTGGAATCAAGGAAAGCACAGCTGGTCAGTGTGACTCAAGAAGTCAGGCCCTGCATAGGACTGTTAATCATGGAGCCAGCATGTAGGAAGTGCATGGGAACAAATGGCACCTGGGACTGAGTCTTGGGGTACATGGTAACCAGACCCACCAGTCTTCATGGTCCAGTCGCTGTCTCTGATGCCAAGCAGTTAAGAGCATTTCTTCCTTCCAGGTCAGGCAGCTCCAGAAAATAAGCTGTAGGGTCCCTCCCCTGCCATTTACACCTACACTGGCTTTCCTGTTCACTTTCCGGTATGTCTTCCCCTTGAGGGCCAAGGTGAAATGGGGCCAGGCTAACGCAGTGTTTGCATAGGATGTTTTTAAAGAATTCATCATAGCTATGCCAATAAAGTAAGAATTATGCCAAATAAGAGTTTACCTAATTGGAGGTGGAGGGTGTTTGCTCTGTTAAAGTAATAGTAAAACAAATATGCACATTTCATAATAGATCAACGTAAAAATTGTTCTATCCTTATGTGTACTTGAAAACAAAGCCATATTGTAAAGAGCACTTATTTTTTTAAATTTCTTTTTAATTTTTTATTTTTTTTTAATGTTTTATTTTTTATCGGTACCAGGGATTGAACTCGTGGCTGCGTGCTTGCAAGACAGGCGCTTATGCCACTGAACTAAATGCCCAGCCCCAAGAGCACTTATTTTAACTAATTCAGATAATATTTTTCTCTCTGAGAGGAAAACTAAGTAGTTTTGTTATGATTGGCCATCCTACTACTTGCTTGTTAACCTCCAAGGAGGCAGTTTGACAGTTTTTAGCGCTCATGCCTTTGACCTGTTAACCATAGTACTTGTAGTTCACTCCACTGAAGGGGCCATGTATGGTGATGCATGCCTGTAATCCCAGGAGGATGAGGCAAAAAAATTACTGTGAGTTTGCGGCCAGCCTGGAGCTACCTAGTGAGGCCTTGTCTCAAACAATACAAAAGTATTCCATTAATTCACTCATGTACAAATAACCTGTGTACAAGGTAATATTGTTTATAAGAGCAAATTAGTGGAAATGACCCATGGGTTCATTAGTAAGAATTGTTGAATATATTATGCTCTGACCACAAACTAAAAAGCTCTGAAACTTTCTCTGAGAAAGTTCTTTTTGTACTGATACATAACAGTATCTAAGATATATTCTTACTTTTTTTGTGGTACCAGGACTCAAACTCAGGACCTTGCACTTGCAAGGCATGCACTGCACCACTGAGCCATATCCCTGGCCCCTGAGACATGTTCTTAAGTAAACAAAAACAAGCGCAGAGTGTATGGTATCTCCCTCTCTCCTCTTTCTCTGTCCCTCCTACTCGCCTTCTCATTGTTCCCTCTCCCCTCTTCCCTCTCCCCTCTTTTCTTCTGTCTACCCTCTTCCTTTTCTCCCCTTTCGCCCCCTTTCCCCTCTCCCCTCCCCTTCCTAGCCCTTCCCTCCCTTCCTCCTCCCCTCCCTTCACCTCCTCTCCCCTCCCCTGTCTCTCCAGGGTTCTTACTATGCATGCAGTTCAAGTTGGCCTTATACTCACCATATAAGCTAGCTGACCTTGAACTCACAGTAATCCTCCTGCCTCAGCCTCCCAAGTGTTGGGTGAAACACTTTCATATGCTTTTTTTTAAAGGCGGTAGAAGAAATGTGTACATACAAAAACTATTTCTGAAGGTATATAAAAAGTTAGTAACACTGGTTGTGGGAGAAGAAAACTGGGTAGTGGATACAGTGAAAAACTGATTAAAGAAGGAGAGGAACAAGAGGAAAAGGTCTCAGAGCAGTCAGCAGTGATAGTGGGAATGCAGGAATAGAAAGATGGAAAGAAAAAGGCAAGTTCAGAGTGCAGGAAAGTAGGAATAGAAAAAATGAGTATAAGACTCGATGGACATGGAAAGACTAGGTATCAGAAATGAAAATGTTAGATGAGCATGTCACTACCTTCCTAGTGTCCTATGAAACCTTCCTCAGCCTTCCAGTTCATCTGTTTCCCAGGGCCCATGAGCACTTGCCCCTCCCAGTGTGGTGCTCAGTAAGCCGAGGCCTAAAGGAAAGGGAAGCTCTGCAGAAGTAGGAATTGGAGTATATGCTGCTGTTGCGTGAGACCCAGTCACCCCCTCCTTTGTCTGAATGGCTGCACTTGGTTTTCTATTTTGCATATGTTTTAATTATCTAAATTATGAAATTCAAAGTACAGGGATTATATCTGAGTTAGGGGTAATTATTAATTGATTAGAAGAAAGGCAGAGACAAGAAAAATAGTAAAAGTATTAACCCACCAGACTTATCTCTATTCCTCAGTTTGGAAAGCTGCACATAAAGTCTTAAATGAAATTTGCTTATGTGATTTCATCTCCTTAGAGAACAGGTAAGAGGGAAACAGTAAAGCCTAATGTTTTTGGAAGTATTGCATACTATATTAAAAGATAAAGTTTACATTTTTAAAGTGTTTGAAAGAGGGAAGTCCTAAGTCAGTGGGTTAAGCCGTCAGTATTTCCAAGACAGGTGACACTGAATAATGAAATGTTTTGCCCCGCAGAGAGAGGATCAAGGGCAATTCAGGAAAAAACATTTGGAGAAAAAGTTCTGAGGTGTGAAGGAGCTTAGCCTATCCCCAGGAAGGAGGCCAAATGTGGCTGAAGCAGTGAGGCCAGGGGAGGAGCTAAGGACACTGAGGAGACAGAGGGACAGCCTTGTGTGACTGGTAAAGAAGGGAACACCACCACCTCTGAGCCAGCGTGCTTCCAACTGTCTCCCACATAGAAGAGAATTGTGTACACACTACAAAGTAGAGGGAAGGGAGAATTAGTGTCAGGGCTCACTTTTTCCCCCTCGATTCTTTGTTTTATCGTGGACCTGTGCAGATTTCACATTCTATTCCAGAGTAAGGATTGTGTATCACATGAAAGATGTTTCAAATTACTTGCCATTTTATAAATGTAATGCCTCTCATATTTCCTTGAACTTGTGGTTCTATCTGTAAGCAGTAGTTATATCTGTATTTTAAGCAGAGAAAGTAATGCCATTATATTGCAGCACTATGGAAGGCAGACTGAAGGGACACACTGGAAGGCGACAACAGCTTTTGTCAGGTGTTTTCTTGCCTTACTTCAGCAAAAACTCACAGGACCTGTGGGGTGGGTTGAGGTAGGAAATGAAAACGCACCAAGATCACACCACTAGTGTAGTAGACTGATTGACTACTGGGTTTTTCTGTCCTCTTTCATTTACTTCACCTCCTAGATACAGTTAGAATGCCCTTGCCAGATGTGAGGTGTGAGCACCTGATTAGGGCAGAAGTGAGGGAAGAAACAAGGAGAAAACCAACCAGAGGGAGAAAAGAGAGTTCTAGGACGGCTGTGGTTGGGAAGAGAAGAAAGAAGGCCACTTCCAGGGTCCTGGCTTGGCTGACTGGGTGGGTGGTGTCTGCCACTAACCAGCTAAGGATACTCCAGAAGAGCAGGTTTAAGGTGAAAGTAGAGAGAATGATGTAGATACTCTGATTGAATAAGAGAACAAAGCAGAAGCAAAGCGATGGCTTTTAGTAACCCAGGTAGACAGACAGATATATGAGTAACTAGCTTCCCCCACCCTGCCTGCATTGTGACAGCCAGAACAGCATATGAACTCAGCAAAGTCTGAGAATTGATTATCTTTTAGGTTTGTTTGAAGAGATTGTACCAGAGAGCCAGGAAGGAAGAGGATAAAATTGAGCTGGCCTATCTGGAGCAACTTCATGATCAGCACGAAGCCTGGCTTGTTCACAAGACAACCAAGTAAGCGGAAAAAAGAGCAGTATCAGGCAGACCTGTGTTCAAAATGAGAAGAAGTTCAATATGCAGCCCTGGAAGGAAATGGTTGGTTGGAAATGTTCAACATTTTCCAACTCAGTAACTTTATACTAAATATTAGATTGTATTTCTCTAGCCTTTTTTGTATAATATCCTTAGATTGAACATCATGGTTGATGATTGCAATAGCTGGCTCAGAACGAAGGGTAAAAACTTTAGGAAAACATCAACTTTACTAAGTTGATGTTCCTAGTTTCTTCCTGTCCTCTCTTTAGGTTTGGCATGTTGTCGTTTAAAAATGTTTGGAGCTCTAACCTTCAATATCAGTCTCAACTGAAGATTGAGATTGGAAAATCTCAATCTTCCTCGTTCAAGCCAACTTCATTGAATTTTTTTAAAATGCTGCTTACGCGTAATTTCATTGAGAAACTACATGAATTGAGATTAGTTCTCTGAATTACTAAAATTTGGAGAGTATGTGAAGCATGGCTCAAATTTTTTTCTCATTACCCAAATGTTTATAATTCTTACAGGCTCCACTTTGAGGCTCTACGGAACATCCCAGTGCTGGTGTTGGATGTCAATGACGACTTCTCTAAAGAAGAAACCAAACAAGAAGAACTTGTCAGAAAGGTAGGAAAAACCTTAGCTCCTCCTTTCTAGTAGTTTTCCTCTGTTGTACTTTTATCTCTCTGGTCCTTGCTTCCATGTTCAATATATTAGGTCTTGTACTTTCAATCTCAAATTGTATTTTATACTCCAAAACCTGTGGGTTCCTTTTTAAGTTACAAATATAGTCCCTAGTCTCTAAAGTATGTTGAATTAATAATTGTTGAATAATTGACTTATAACGTGGCTGCCAGCTGACTTCCTTCTCTAAGGTAATCTAAAATTAGGGAAATGAGACTTCCAGATTCTTTTCCCAGCTCTGCTACTTGGTGCTATCTGGCTCTAGGAAGTTCACATTTCTTCTCTGGCCCATTTTCCCTTCCTAACAAAAGCTCTTGGAATGAGGTATATATATATATATATATATATATATATATATGTCTGTCTGTCTGTCTGTCTGTCATGGGTGAACCACTGAAAATATGAAATTTAACTGGAATTTTTCTCTTTCCTGCAGGTAAACACCTTTGTAAAGAATCTGTAACCAGCACCAAGATGTTCTAGTGATGATCTAGGCTCTGTGCTTGCTGAAGCTAGAAAATATTGCATATTCCACCCACCTTTCCATCCCCTTCCTTCTACTCTGAAAGTACTCTGTCACTCAGGGGTACAGTTCCTGCTATCTTTAGACTTTGCCGTTGTCTTTTTTTATATTATATGTGTCAAGGACTTTGAAAATAAAGCTTAAATTTTCCTTATTTTTCTAATCTAGTTGTTGATTTATTTCAGTATGTAGCTATTGGTGCCCGCTCTGAACTCTCCAGTAGAATAGGAATTTTCACGACAAAAGTCTTAGCCTTTCTTCCTCTGGAGTCCTTTACCAACCCAACTTCCTGTGTGTTCACTTGTTCCCTCTGACCTGCCAGGGCAAGAATTGCTTCCAGAGAGCCCTGAGCCAAGCCCTGATATGCATGGAGAAAGGAACTAAAGCAGCTCAGGAGTGGGCAGACATGCAAGTGTGGGCCCCTAGAACTGGAGAAGGACCCAGCCTTCGGGAAGCGGTACGGGGGATAGAGGTAAAGAATTTACCCGTTGCTGTGGAGCTAAAGAGCTTGGCCAAAAGAAAGAAAGGGATAAAACATCAAGAGCCTAAAAGTTTAGCATCTGACATTTAAGGTTGGTCATTCTGGCACTCTGGCTTGCTTTACCCATTGAATTTCAGGTGACCTTTATGGAGTGAATATTTCTGCAAGACAAAAAGAAAATAATTTTTGTGCTGCTTGTCAGGCTTCGAGGGCAATTTATTTGGGTCAGGAGAAAAAGTACCTGGGTTCATGGAATTGAAGTACACCATGGCAGGAAGCCTGCAGGCCCACGAGTGGATTTCCACTATGTGATAGCTCTCCAGGCGCACAGGAAAAGGAATTTGGGACTTAGCATGCACTAAAAGACAGAAGAAATCTGTTTCTGCCATTCATGCTTTGGGAACATAGTGTGGACTGCTTTCTAACAAATCGGTAAACTTTGGGAAAAGTTCAGCAATTTTTTCCCACTTTAAAAAAATGTTTATGACTTTATTGATATATAATCCATATACTACACTCATTCATTCAAAGTATACATTCCTATGGTTTTTCGTATAATCATAGGGTTTCACAAACTACATCAAACTTTAGAACATTTACATCACTCCAAAAATAAAACTCATACCCTGCCCTCCCCCTACTCTCAACCCTACATGACCACAAATCTAATTTCTCTCTCTCTAGATTTACCTAAACTGGACATTTCATAGAAATGAAATTGTATAATATATAGTCTTCTGTGATTGGCTTATTTAGCATAATGTCTTCAAGAGTCATCTAGATTATAATATATATCAGTATTTCATTCACTTTTATGACTAATAATGGGTATTCTACATTTTTCAGTCCACTCATTAGTGTCTGTTATTTTTATTACATCCTTTCTAATGGATGTGGGATGGTATCTCATTGTGGTTTTGATATATATTCTTTTGATGGAGAATGATGTTGAACATGTTTATTGATCAGTTGTATACCTTATTTGAAAAAGTCAACTCCTTTGCCCCTTTTTCAGTTGGGTTATTTGCCTTTTTATTGTTGAGTTATGACAGTTCTTTATACATTCTGATACATCCCTTATCAGATACATATGGGATTTATGGTTATTTCTCCTTTGTGCATTATCTTTGCTCCCTTCTCCCTGTCTTTCTCTATTCCTTCCCCTCTCTTCTCTCCTCCTGACAAAAGGCTGGCCTTTTTCTCTGTTAGAACTTGTCATCTCTTGGACAGAGTGATAGACACCAAACAGTAAGTTGCAGGTATCAGCATTTCAAAAGAACCATAGGGGGACAGAAGATAAATAACAGAAGGAGGCAGTATACTGGAACACTTCCCCACACTGACATAAAGAAAATGACAGCTATTCTTAATTCTAAAGAATAAATGAGAGCCAGGGATTTAGCTCTGTGGCACAAGCACTTATGTGGCAAGCACGAGGTCATGAGTTTGATCCCTGGTACAAAAAAAAAAAAAGAATAAATGGGGTAAAATATTCAAGTATAGCCCTCATAGGAAAGTGAAGCATTAGGCCCAGATTCTGAAAGCAAGTGCTGATGGTAAATTTATAATTTTTTTTTATTTTAAAGAGAGTAAAACGGGCTGGGGATTTAGCTCAGCGGCATAAGCACCTGCCTTGCAAGCACATGGTCGTGAGTTCGATCCCTGGTACCGACAAAAAAAAAAAAGAGTAAAACAAAACAGAGCAAAGCAAATCAGAACAACAATGCAAGCAACACAGGACTTCTAAACAAGACAACAAGAAATCAACAATGGCTACCATAATGTCTCGTTTTCTTCAAAATAGCTGTCCGTACCTTCACGCACAATAAAATCAAACAAAACAAAATAGAATAAAATCAAAACAAAAGAATTAACAAAAGCATTACAGGACCTCAAAACAAGACAGTAGGAAATCAACAGTGGCTTCTTTAGTGGCTCTTGTTTTCTTCAAGATAGCTTTCCATACCTTCACACATAATGAAATCAAACAATAGAAAACAGACTAAAAACAATCAAAATGAGAATAAAAGCATTATGGGACTTCAAAACAAGATAACAGGAAATGAGCAATGGCTACCATAGTATCTCCTATTTTCTTCAAAATAGCTATCCATACTATCACACATAATAAAATCAAAACAGAATAAAACCAATCCAAACAAAAGAATAAAAGCATTATAGGACTTCAAGGTGATCAGAAATCAGTAATGAATACCATGTCTCTTTTGCTTCAAAATAGCTGTCCCTACCATCACACATATTAAAATCAAACAAAACAGAATAAAATCAATCTAAACAAAAGAGTGAACGCATTATAGGACTTCAAAATAATAGGAAACCAACCATGGTTACCATAATACATCCTGTTGTCTTCAAAATAGCAGCCCATACCATCAGACACAGTAAAATCTAACAAAACAACACAGAACAAAACCAAACCTAACAAAATCATGAAACAATAGAAGAGTTCAAGACAAGACAATACGATATTAACAGTGGTCAACACCTTCCCCTGCTATGTGTTTCCTTCCCTATCACTTTCATAATATCTGTTGTGCTTTTTGGATACCACTAACTCTTTCAGTTTTTTATGCTAGGGAGTTAACTCAGTATTCACCCATATGCATTCAAATCATTTCACCCATGAACAAATGTGATCTCCAGTTGCATCTGTTTATCTACAAAAGCCTGAAGATTATCCTGCTTTATAGCTGGGTAGCTTTCCATTGTACGAAAACACTGTATCTTTCTTATCCATTCTGCAGTTGATGGGCAAGTTTCTCTTACTTTTTCTGGACTCCTGTCATGTGGAACAATTGTTTTGTCTCCTTTGATTTTCAGTCTGTGAACTTCCTTTTGAGTTAAATGTCTTTCTTGTATACAGTATATTGATGGATCTTGTTTCATGACCCACTGTCCCTGTGTTTCTTTTTATTGGTGAATTGAGGCCATCTTCATTAATGGTTACAACCAGCATACATTGGTTTGTCTCTGCCATGCTATCCTCCTGCTGTGGCGCTCCACTTTTCCCCTTTATTCAATTGCCCATCCTGTTTAGCAGTCCTCCTGCTGCTGTCCCTGGAACCATGATCATCTTTATCTCTCTCTAAAATATCCTTCAGCACTCTTTAGGGTTGGTTTGGTGGTTATGAATTTCTTCAGTTATTCTTTATCATGGAGGTATCTTATTTTTCCATCAATTTTGAAAGATAGTTTTTCAGGGTACATCAATCTGGGTTGGAAGTTGTTTTCTTTCAGGATTTGAAATACTTCACTCCAAACTCTTCTTGACTTGATGGTTTGTGTTAACAAGTCTGCCATGATTCTGACTGGTTTTCCTTTATAGGTGATCTGTTTCTTTTCTCTAACAGCTTTTAATATTCTGTTCTTGTGTTGAATTCCTGGGATCTTGATTTTTGTATGTCTGGGTGTAGAGTTATTGTGGTTATGGCTAGTTGGAGTTGTGTATGCCTTGCTTATATGTATGCCAGATCATTTTCCCATGTTTGGGAGGTTTTCTTTTATTACTTCTGTAAATAGCCTTTTTATTTCACTTGTGTTGACCCCTGCTTCTTCGCTGATACCTATCATTCTTAAATTATTTTCTGTACGTTGTCTTATAGCCATTGAATTGTTATTTCCTGGTTCCTTGTTATTTTTAAGAGATCTTTCCTTTTACAATCACTAGCTGTGATCCTTTCTTCAAGATTTCAAAGTCTTATCTTCAGTCTCTTTCAAGTAGTTTTGCCAGCATTTGATCCAGTTTTTAATTTCCTGGATATCTCTTTGAATCTGTTTCATGCATTGTAATTCCTTCCTGTATTGTTCATTCAAGGTTTCCATCATTTTCCTATGCTCCTCTTTTTTTTAATCTATGTCCTTAGATACGTTCAGCAATTCTTTCATTATGCTTGTGATTTCTTCTTTTACCTGAGACATTATTTCTGATCTGTTTACTTTTACAGTCTCATGAAGTTGTTTCCTTACTTCAGTTGCTATCCTCTTGGAGATTTCAGGTGTGTGACTTCCATTTTCTTCCATGGCTGTGGCTCCCAGACTTGTTCTGTGTGGGCTGGAGGTCTGATATTGCCTTTTGCTCCTTTGTCTTGACATTCTCCTGGGTTCCTCCTAACAAGCTTATTGTGGGGTCCCAGGCACTTCCCACGTTGGCTGCCCCTCCACCAGTGTAGGGGAATGGGACAGGCACCTGGGTTTCTCTGACTACAGGCTCCCAGGGAGGTAGCAGGACATGGGGCAGGTTTCTCAGATCAATGCAGCTACACCGGGGCTTCCCTGATGGCCAGAGGTGCATGTTGGTGGGGCTGCTTCTCTCATCCTGCAGGTCGACCCCCAATGGTGGCAGGCACACAGGAGAAATTTATGATTTTAGAATATGCTCCTCTTACATTTTCACTGTGAAAGCCTGAAAATCTGTAAAGTCAGCATTTCTTTCCATCTATAAACAGTATTTTTTTTTTCAAAGACAGGGTCTTGCTTCATAGCTCAGGCTGACCCTGAACTCACTTTGTAGCTCAGGCTGGTCTCAAACTCACAGTAGTCTCCCTGCCTGAGCCTCCTGAGTGCTGGAATTATAGGTGTGCACCATCACACCCAGTTTAACAGAACCAACAGCTCTTACCCCTGTGAAATAATTCACAGTTGCAAACTGGTTGCTGAAATCCTCTGCAGAGAGTAACATTTTAATAAGGAGCAATAAGTTTGAACCTTAAGCATGGAGGAGGGGGGAAGATCTCAGTGGAACCTTAAGATACAGGGATTAGTGCCTCAGGCTAAAACCTTTGGGCCCCCGGAAGATTAAAAAGGGACCCTAGTGACTGGAAGTCACTCTAGAAATGACAGGATCTGCAAATATTTGCCTAAAATGGTCTCACTCTGTCATATCACCCCTGGTGGTTATCCTCACTCTTGGTTTGGGCAGTCCCCCAGAGTCAAGTAACATGGATTAACATGTAAAAACAGCTGCATGTCTTTCTGGTTTATGACATGGTAAAACTTGCTGTTCTAGAACCTGAATATTACCTTCATGGGTTTATAGCATGGGTCAAGGTTATGAAAGTTCTAAGGAAGGGAAAAGGTGATAATTTCAGGTGAAAGAGACTGTTAAATGCAAATACTAGACTCACTGGGGAAAATGAAACAAGGAAATACATCATTTTAAAAGGTAGAGTCTGTTTAACCTCCTTCAGCCTGTAATTGGTAATCAGTTTAAGTTCTCTGACCCATTTTCTCCTTAGACCCTTCACCACTTGGTGCCTCCCTTTCTGTCTCCTAGGCTGATACCTTTTTCTCCTCTCCTTTTGTGCTGGTATCCCCTGGCATCCTTGGCTCATTTCTGTCTTCAGTGCTAGTACCTCTGGGTGCTTGTGTCACCTTTCTGTCTCTGTGACAAAATGAGAGAAATAATTTAAAAGAAGGAAAGGTTTATTTTGGTTCCTGTTTTCAGTCCTATTGTTTTGTAGGCCTGCAAGGAGGTAGAGCATCGGGGCAGAAGCACATGGAGGAGGAAAACTGTGCACCTAATGGCAGCTAAGAAGCAAGAAAAAGAGATGATGAGCAGGATGTAGCCTTCAACGCCATTCTCCCAAGGACCTACTTCCTTCAGCTAGGGCCTACCTCCTAATAGCCTATTAATTGTTAGCCACTTATGGGTTAGTTACTCCATTGATGAGGTCAGAACCCTTATGATACTATCATCTTCCAAAGGCCCACTTCTGAACATTCACATTCTAGCCCAAGCCCAGGTTCATTTCTTTAGAAAGTACAAAATTAAGTCAAAGGTTGAATATTGTGCCAAGTGTGGTGGCATATACCTATAATCTCAGTATTTGGGAGGCTAAAGCAAGAGGATCACTGAGTTGGAAGTCAGCCTGGGCTATGTTATGAGTTCAAAGCCAGCCTGAACTACATGGCAAGACCCTGTCTTGAAAAGCAAAAAGTAGAATATTGTGTCCAGAAGCCCCTTCTCCAAGGCTCTGAACTGGATTGAAAGTCAAGACACTTCTGTGTGTCACAGTGACATAGGTCCTCTCAATGTTTCATTTTAACTGATAAAATTTCAAACAGTAAGTTTGATAGTCTGTAAAGTTAGAGAACAAGGTCTTCCAGTGAGTGAGAAAGAGGTAGTCACACAAATAATGGGTGATTATGACACTTTACAGCAACTGTGTGCCAGGCACACAATGCCTGCCTGAATGGCAGGGCAGATTTTACCTTTCTTAGTATGAGCCGATTCTTAGTTTTTCACCCACTTCAGTTATCTACTCATAACCAGTCTTATTCATCTACAGCCTACCTCCCACGCTGATTATTTTGAAGTAAGTCCCAAAGTGGAGGATAACCTTTAAAGCTAGAGACTTGCAGAACTCTGTATATATTGCTTGGATCCTTTAATGCTCAGTAGGTACAAAACAGTTCTTGTCCCCACTCATATGCCCACCACCACCATACCTCACCCCAGCCAACAAAACTCATTTACCCTGATTTTCAGTCTACCCAGTTGGCCACATCAGCAGCTTGGAGCACTCTTTACCCTTCTTCTTTATTGTTCCTGCTCCTGTATATCCATTCTCACCAAATTCTTCCTGTTTATCTCTGAAATCTCTTAAGTATTCTCTGTTCCCTAAAGTCTTCTGTAATTAAAGGTGTATAGACATCATAATTGACTTCCCAACATTCATGTATTCTGCATCTCTCTCTCCCTCACTCACTCACTCTCTTTCTCTTTCTCTTTTTGTCTCTCTCTGCCTCTCTCTTTCTTTTAAATTTAAGACAGAGTCTCACTGCACGTGCCAGGCTGGCCTCAAACTCTTGGTACCTTTGTGCCTCAGCCTCTAAAGTACTGGGATTTCAAGCATGTGCCAGCATGCCCAGCTGTTTCTCCTTTTTAATAATAGTTATATGGTTCCCTTTGCATTAATGACCATGCCTAGGAGTGGCTGAAATGTCCTTTACCTTCTGCCCCCATGTCACCATCACTATATGATTAATAAATCTTTTCCCCAAGCCACCTCAACTGAGCAGTGTACATGAAAACTGTGGTTGCTATGCAGAAGAACAGCTTCAAGTCAGGAATCCTGTGTGAAGGGACTAGAGCTACCATGTTTTTAGAACCACATCTTCTGCCACTCTTGTCATAAGACTACCCACGACCCCAGAATACATCATATACTTCCGACTTGATGAAATGTTTCTCTGTCCCCCACTTCCCTCCCACGCAATTTTATCCTGGAAGAACTTATCATGCTGCCAGTACCAAGTCTACTTCCTCTCTGGGAAACTCTTTTTGTTACCCCACAAGGAAATATTAGTCTGCTCTTGGGCACCCTGGTTTTTGTGGTTTTTTTTTTTTTTTGGTACCGGGGATCAAACTCGTGACCTTGCACTTGCCAGGCAGGTGCTTAAGCCACTGAGCTAAATCCCCAGCCCCAGGACCCTGGTTATTAGACATCTGTCAGGTGTATCATACCTGAGTATAGTTGTTTGGAGACATTTCTTCAATGTCCTTGGCTTTGACCTTACCATAGACCATGTCTTGTTCACTTAGCACAGTGCCATTTTTTTAATATTTAGTGAATCCATAATAATAGGTTTGCTAGACAAAAGAGTGATGTGAATGGAGAAACATGTGTCCTCCTAAAGTCACTGGATTGTGAGCTCCATATTCTAATAATTAATTTATGAAGTACTTTCTCTGTGCTAAGTGCTACAAGAATGTGCAAGAAAATTAAGGGACCCAGACCCAGAAAATTAAGGGACTCAAGTTGAAAAGACAGCTGATAACTATTGGATTCCTGCTGTTGCCTGCTATCATATTGAATACTTCAAGTATTAATCTTCTCAACAATCCTGGGAAGAGCCAGTGAGGAAACTGAAGCTCAGAGAATTTCAGTAATTCACATGGAACTGCACCATAGGTGATGGAGCTGGAACTCAAACCCAGGACAATCATCACCTCAAAACCTGTCACACAATGGCAGTCCCGAGAATTTGATCTCCCTGAGACTACTGCTGCTGTCAGGTTTGTTCTGACCAACACCCTGGCAGGTACATCTGACTTGCCAAGCCTTGGCCACATGCCCTTGACTTGCTAGGTAACTGTAAGAGTCTGGGAGGGGCAGAATCTGACTATATCTTCCCTATGGGAGGTGGGCTCCACCTCCAACTAAGGTAAGTCAGTCCCAAAGCACAGGAAGGGGATTCATTCACTGGTTTGCTACAAAGAATGGCAAGTGCTCACTGCAGGTGGGTTTGGAACCATTAGGTTCAGGTGATGAGCTCCAGTTGGTTTGGACTGTGTCCCTGTATTTGGTTCACTAGATGAGGGTCGTGGGTACTTTTTCCTCTTGAAAATGAAAAGGACCATGTGCACACATTTAGAGCAGTTATGCAAACACCATGGGACAGTTACACCCTGACAGTGGGACTATTCCCAAGAAGTATTGGGTAGTTGGAGGAAAATCCTGTGTTCTCTATGCCACTGGTGAACCATCATCCCTCTGACCTCCCCACCTAGGAGCCTCTCATCCCTGACTTCTGAGTAATTGTCTGGTGTTACCATTTCCCCTAATATTTATCAGAACTGTCTACTCTCCTGCCTCTTCTCCTAAACCAGGCGTTCACTTAGTCTCTGTCCCTTCTGTGATTCTCCCAAAGCCCAGTGCTATGAAGCAGACACACAGCTCTTTAACACACAAACCTAATAGGGCCACAGGTACCTCCAGAACATGCCTTGGGCTTCTATCCATCCTGAACAGACATTTACATTTCCAACCCCACTGTTGTAGTTTACGTCAGACCATCATTTTTTCCCTGCATTGCTTGCTACTCATTGCATTTGCTCCTGTCACCCTCCTGGAATGCCCTTCATCCTCTTAGCCTGCTTTCATTAGCAGATGCCATCTGCAGGAAGCTGGCTCAGTTTCCCTACTTGGTGCTCCACTGGAATGCAGTCATCCTACTATTGCACTCATTGACTGCATAACACTGAAATTATCTCTTTCCCTGTCTCTATTAGAGCACACAAAACATTTAATCCTGTTTGCAACTCCAGGTACCTGGCACATGGGAATGAGTAATCCAATAAGCACTAGAGGAATAGAAGAAAGAAAAAGGAAAGGCTGAGCCTGAGAAGGCCTGCTTGTTCTAAGCAATGAAATATTCCCCACAGCCTTATGCTTTTATGCTGCCAGCAACATGCTATAGACTTGCTGAGTCGCACGCCAGAGTCCCTTGGGCCTCTGTGTAGCCCCTCGGCCCCTGGACTAGGTTATGTGATTATGATATCCTTACAATGGTAGAAATTGAAGAGGCAGTGAGTGCTTTGATTCTGCTCTCAGACACACGTCCTTTGCAGAAGACAAAATCCTCTTGCCTGGACTCCCTAGAACTGCAACATCAGCCCTAGACTGACCACCTCAGACTTCTTTTGCATGAAAAAGCTATAAACTTCTAAGTCACCATTGTTTAACATATTGTCTTTACGTACAGCTGAACAAATTTAGCCTGTGACTGAGCTTCTAGCAATATTCTCTGTTGCCTAATTTGGGGCCCCACTTGCAGTACATGTGGGTGCCAGATGGCTTACCACTTGGGACCTGAAGCAAACATTACCCCATTCTGGGGAACCTCTGTATAAGTGTTCCTGTGCCACCAGGATCAGCATGTGGGAAAGAACTGGGGGAAGCTGTATTGCCTTGGGCAAGTCACAGAGCCTCTGTAGATCTTAGGTTCCTTGGTTTGAAGTCAAGACAGTTTTCAGGGTCCTTACTGTCTTGTGCTCAAAATATATTCTTTATAAATGAATAAGCATGGAATATATGGAGCACTTGAGCATTAGACAAACCTGAGTACAAATCCTGGCTGGGCTACTGGCCAGCAGTACAAGTTGGATAAGTTCCTTAACTTCTTTGAGCTTCTGTTTTCTTAAAGCTGAAAGTGAAACTAATTTTGGGCCAAATTTTCAGGGCTACAGCAAGAATTAGAAATATTATACACAGAGGCTGGGGCTATAGCTCAGTGGTAGTGTGTGTTTATATACTTGAGTCACTGAATTTAATCTCCAGCACCACACCCCAGTACTGTAGACAATACTGCAAACAAATTTCTGGGCACAAAGTAGTCGTTCAATAAACAGAGTCGGTACATGTGGTTAGGTAGAATGACTGAGGAGTTAGGCAGCTCTAAACAGATTTTCACTGAGCTGAGCCTTGGAAGGTGAGATCTATTTTGGCAGGTGGTGGGAAGGACCTTCCAGGCAGGTAAGCAGCATGGGCAAAGGGGATTCACATGATAAGGGAAAGAGCAAGGACACTGGCCCTGAATGGAGAGACAACATGTCTCTAAGGAGATACACAGCAGACTGGAATGAGTGCTGCCTCCAACTAAGGGAGCATAGTGGATTACATGGCTTTTGAACTGGCATCAAGTGATTGTGGGACTTCTAGAGCAAGAGTTGGGGTGCAGGTGGTTACATGGTTAGCTGTAGACACCATCAGCAAAGGCAGGGAGCTAAGAAAAGGGCCTGGGTGGCTGGGGACCTGAAAGCTGCGAGCATAGAAAGGGCTGTTATGGATGAGAAATGTTCAGATGTTTTAAATAGAGCATGGGCAAAGGGGAGCCTGGCTGGGCAAGGCTCTCTGACTGTTCTCTTACCTGCTTCTTTAAGCTGCACTCAACAGGCTGTTTTTGAGGCTGAATCAGAATGCCTGGGCTGGGAATGAGATTGTGAGGGTGACCAGGCAAAGGGGTGGGTGCAAGACTTCTGCTCAGAAGTTGGAGGGAGGCTGGGCAAGTAGGCAGGTATTCACTGCAGCGTCCTTCCTGCCTGGTGGCTGGCTGCATGCCCTGAACTTGACCTCAGATGACCTGTGTGTTGGAAACCATTCCATGACCAGGAGCAGTCAGGCTTCATCTTTAGCTTTTTTTTGTCTTTTGAACAAAACTCAGCTCAAAGTCTGCTTCTGCTCTAAGTCTCCCCTTTCCTTGGCAGGACCTTACTTTAGTGCTTTCCAGCAGCGTGTCTACTGTTAGCAATTTGCTCTCGTTGTCTCTTCTTAGTTTAGAATAGATGATTTTAAGGGTGCTAGATCACTGTATAGATAAGGAAATAAAGACCAAGCAAGAAGGTTGATGTGTTCTCTCCAAGGTCACAAGGCTAGTTAACAGAACCAGAACAACCCAACAGTCCAACTCTCAGACCAGAGCTCCATGTCCCAGCTGGGAGCTGCTTAATTCAAACGTATTAAGATGTGAACATTTTGCACCTTGGCTAATTTGCAAGTCTGAATTAACATGAATATTGAAATCTTCGTGGGAAAAGTAAGTTATGTTTCAAGTGTTGTCCTTATTAACAGACAGTACTAGTTTGGATGTTCTATAGATTGCATTGGCATGCAAAATAATTCCCCAAATGCCTGAATTTGTCCACTGTCACTGATTAGTTGTTACTTTAGGAGACTTGATCCAATAGCAGTAAGGTAGAAGGGAAAACAATATTTTCTCCTTGGTCAATGTGTAAAGTATAGACATAGCATATTTATGAGGGAGAGTGATTGATTTTTAACCAGAATATCAGCTAAATATATTAGTCTTGCATATGCTGCTGGTGCTCAGAACTCTTTTTAGAGTTACCTCTAAAGCCAGTTTGTGGGTTCCAGTAGAGCAAGACATTGTTCACCAATCAAAACGCTATGCTGAGTATCTGTGAGCTGGGCCAGGAATACAATGGGTAGCAAAACAACCATGCACAAGTACCTTACAAGTGACCTCTTCACCTTAAAAAAATAAGGCTGGGGATTTAGCTCAGTGGCATAAGCACCTGCCTGCAAAGCATGAGGTTGTGAGTTTGATCCCCGGTATCAAAATAAAATAAAATGTCTTACCTAGAGATTTAAAAACCACCTTAATCACCAGGTTTTGTTCTGAAAGATATTTTTGGCTACCTTCTAAAATTAAGCTTCATTTGAAGGATGAAGCATAAATCCACTGATTAAAAATATTCAGAAAAATTGTAGCTTAGACAAAGGCAATCTCAAAAGAGAATTCCCAAGACATTGTACACAATGAAAAGATAATTGCTGAAAGAGACAATTTAGATAAGAATATTTATTCAGAAGCAGACATTATTGTGTGCTTGTTAAAAATGCCAAGGCCCACATTCACAAGAACAAGGTTTTAGCTCCCAGAGGCTAGCCACCTCTCAAAGCAGAAATGACCAAAGGGTCTGGACCAACACAGACCTATTGGCTCTTGTCCACTACCATGAGCTCTCTGGCTAGGATAGCCCCAGGCACCCATGTTTCCCAGCACCTGCGCACAGAAGCACCAAATCAAATTGTAAAATTAATGCAGCTTATTTGCATGAGTTCTCATGTTGCCAAGGATATCCCATTGATCAGAGATAATTGCTATCATCTGAGTTTCCAGAATCAAACAAGGACACATTTCTATATGCTTCTTATGTCACCTAGTGCTGCCTCATTTATCCTCTCCTTGGAGCTGCAACTCTGGCAGTAGACATCAAA
This sequence comes from Dolichotis patagonum, assembly GCA_004027295.1. NCBI lineage: Eukaryota > Metazoa > Chordata > Mammalia > Rodentia > Caviidae > Dolichotis > Dolichotis patagonum. The sequence goes on from PVJX010001283.1 coordinate 39,349, forward strand.
TATCTCCATTTTACAGATACATAAACTGAGATGAAGTGACTCATTTAACACACTCAGAGAGGACTAACTACAGAGCTGGAAACCAAATCTTGCAACTGAACCTCCAGGGATATTTCCCTTGCCCCAGATCACTATGGCCCAAATACCTATCTCTACTTTTGGTCACTCTTGCAAGCAGTGATTCCCAAGCTTGACTGCACATTAGAACTCAGGGCATGACTGGAAACTGCCAAGGCTACCATGGGGCAGGGTACCCTGTTCTTCTCAGCTTTGGTGTGGGGGCCCGAGCATCAGAATTCATCAAGTTCCCCAGGAGATTCTTATGTGCAAAGTCTCCATAATCCTGTTTGACAATAACCAGATTTACATAAAGGTATTGATGTTTCATGTGTCTTTTTCAAAAATAGTCTATATCTCAACTGTAGGAATATTAATACCTATTTATTTTATAAATTTTTTCAAACGGTATGAAAAAAACAACTTATCTGAATATCTGAAAAAACACTACTTATATTTCAATGTATTCTTTTCCAGTCTTTGTGAATATTTCATTTCACAATTTTGATAATGCTATGGTGGGTTTTTTTTTCACTTCACTTCATGCATTATTTTCTAATGTTACTGAATGTTTTCTAAAATATTTGAATATTAAAACATATGAAATGTTCTTCTGTGTCTGTGTGGTACTGGGGATTCAATCCAGGGGCATTCTACCATTGAGCTATACCCCCAGCCCTTTTTACATTTTATTTTGCAACAAGGTCTTATTATGTGGCTCAGACTCACCTTGAACTTGTGATTTTCCTTATTCAGCCTCCCAAGGAGTGAGATTACAGCTGTGCACATCTACATGCAGCCCCTTTTTATTTATTTTTAGGTGGTCTAAGTAGCCCTGGCTATCCATAAACTTAGGATCTTCCTGCTTCATTCTCCTGAAATGAAGTGTTCTTAATATAGTATGGTCTACAATAAGAATTCACCTGCCCTCTTGGTAAGCACCTTCCTCCGGCATGAGCCAAGAGGAGAACCAGAGAATGGCCCCGGAGATCTGGCCACAGCCAAGGTGGAATGCAGGAGCCTGCACAAAGAAGCAATTCGCCTGCCCTCTTGGTAAGTGCTTTCCTCTGGCGTGAGCCAGGAGGAGACCCTGTAGTGTCTCTTGAGCCTACCAGTGCGTGGGATTAGGATCTAACAGCTCAACCGCCCCCCCCCCCGTTAGCAACTGGGGATAGAGGTCTGAGCATCTCTTGGCAGGATGACTGTATGCAACATAGCAAATATAGGGGTCTCCTCTATCTTCTCTTTGAAAGCAAAGTTTTGTTTTCATTATGATTAATTGGTTTACTCTATTCAATATTCTCTTTTGATTGATTTTATAATGTTCTGTCTTTGGTTTGATTTTGCTATACTTAATTGACTAGACAACTATTGTGAAGATGAGATATACTAGGGTACCTATTACTGTTATCCCGGTAACTTGCTGTGAAGTTCTATACCAAATTCACTGCACTATCTCAGTTGGCTTTGTTCTGTCTTGTTCTGTTGTATTTCTACTACCTTCAAAATTAAAAAAAAAAAAATATATATATATATATAATGGTCTATAATAAACAACAATTATCACTGGACTGCAGATTTTTCTTAGTTTTTTTCTCATTTGTGTATTCTTATTTTTCTATAATGAATCAGTATTTAATTTCTGTTTAAATATTTTTTTTGCAGTGATGGCAATTTAATCCACAGCCTCATGTGTGCTAGGCAAATGCTCTACCCCCGAGTTACATTCCCCAACCTTTCTTTTTTTTAATTAGTAAAATCATTGTAATGGCCACATCATGTTCCAATGTACTTACATTCCATACATTAATTATTTTTAATGTTGAACATTTAGGTTTCTACTTCTTTTTTGCTTTATAGATAAGTCTTCCATGAGAATTTTTGTGCCTAGAGTTTTGTGTACCACCTTTAAGGGAATACAATTAGGAAGAGTATAAAATATTTTAAGGCTCTTGATAAATATTGCAAACTTGCAACCTAACACTTGCCAGGCAGGCACTTATGCCACTGAGCTAACTCCCCAGCCCACTTTGCAATAAATGTTAAAAACTCAGGCCAGCAGTTTAGTTCAGTGGCACAAGCACCTGCCTGGCAAGTGCAAGGTCATGAGTTCGAGCCCTGGTACCAAAAGAAAAGGAAAGAAAAGGAAAACTCAATACTCAATTTTTACAGTACTCACTGTTTAATATAACAAAACTCATAAAAGTAAAATTAATAATTCACCAATAGAAATATTCTAAAGAATAAATGTAAGTCTAATTTTATCATCAAGGTGCATGGACCCATGTTTATGGGCTTTGATGATAAAAATCAATGTTATGCTCCAAAGGCTATAAATAAATTGACAGATCACAAAAGAAAGACAGAGTTTTGCAAAAACTAACATTTTTCTTTCCCCAGATATGCCACGGATGGGACCATAAACTTGCATATTTTTCTGGGAAGCAAGTTTGCAATATTTATCCAGAACATCAAAATTTTCAACATCAGGTGGTTTTTGACATACAAAGTCTAGAAAAGAACATCAGAAATAAATTCCCTTATGAACTATAATGAAAACACCAATACCACTCACAAAACAAAAAATCTTTACTTCAATTATCACACCTAAGGCAGTCTGCACACATGACAACAGTATGTTCCATACACATTGCTTACACTGACAGCATGTCTTCTGCTTTCCTGGTGTTTTTGTAGGACATACTTGAAATCTCAATGGTTTTGCTGTTTTGTCAGGAGGTTCTTATTGCATTATACACTGTGTAGTTAGTAGAAACATAAAATGTCAATAAAATAAGCTTAATATATATTGTGTGTTTAGAATATACATCAGCTGTGTACTTATAAAACATAAGAGATAACATCAGAAACAATTCCTAAGTTAATTACAATGAAAATACCAGTAGAAGTCTACCACAAAAATAGGCTTTGCCTCAACTGTCACACCCACGGTAGTCTTCACACATGACAACTGCATTTCCACACACAAGTATCACTTACACTGATAGCACATATATTCTGTTTTCCTGTACTTTCTTGCGGGGCACAGTTGACATCTTTTTTGTTTTCCTCTTGTCATAGTAGGTCTTTGAGATGCTGTACCTGCCTATTCACCTGTCAGCTCACCAGTGTGCTCCATAATTTTTTTGCACAGTTCCCTGGGCAAAAGCATTTTGCTTTTCCTCTGATGTAAATGATCTCTTATGAGCTCCCATCCCAATCCTCTAAGAAAATTTCTCAGTGATATTTTACACTTGTTATTTTCTTTGTAAACTACCAAATTGTTTATGCCACACATATTTAGCATAAAATAAAATGCCACCATGGTCAATGCTTTGTGTTTATTCTGTGTTTCAAGTGACATCATTGTTGCTACATGACTTATCAACAGCATGTACTCCATGTTTGTTTTTTGTTGAAAGTTTCCTCTCAGGCTTCCTTTTTGTCAGGGTTTCCCTATCAATATTTCCATCATGGTGAAATGTTGACATCAGCAGTACCAGTTTGCTTTTCTTTAGCATACAGGAGGCCAATGTTATATCTTTCTGAAATCCAAAGATTATACTGTACAATTCTCTATTTCAAAATTACAACATTCCATTTGGAATTTCTGCTTTGTTCCTATGTATGGTTCCTGCACTGGTCATCTTGTGCTCTGTTAGCAAATGTCACATCAATTGGAAACCAGTAAGCCAACTGTCAAATGTCACATTCTGATTAGTTTGGGAGATGGGAACAAGTCTGTTCATAACATCATTCAGTTTATTATTTTATGAAGAAGGACATGATTGCTGAGTTCCAGAATAAATGTCTAAATTGAAAGCCTAACAAGTCTTTGCATCTTCAAGGGCATAAAAGCCAGAGATAGTGGTGCATGCCTGTAATCCCAGCACTTGGGAGGTAAGGCAGGAGGATCATTGCAAATTTGAGACCACCTTAGGCTACAAAGTGAGCTCAAGGCCAGCCTGAACTGTATAGTGAAACCCTGTCTCAAAAAGAAAAGAAAAAAAACTTTTAAAAAGGGCATAAATTTTTATGTCATATTTTGACCCACTTCTTTTCTGGAAGTCTATTACAGGCCTGCGATCACGAGAGACCTCTGCTAAATGCAACAGACCTATGAATGCTTTCAGTTCAGCTAGTGAAGTGTCATAATAAATACATTTTGAATATGGCTGTTGGTGCATACAGAATGTTTTACTTGCATTTCAGCCTTTGTGTATTTCACAGTATCTTGTAGCATTTCATCTGTTACAATTTCCAACACTGAATGGCAGTGCTGGCCTTCTATCTGATACTTTTCCCCCCTATCAAGACTTCCACTATATTTTTGGACCTAGTTCTAACTTTGCATCATGACATTTGGTTGTGTGGCTATTTCCTAACATTTCTATTAGTCAAATATGTACTCACATTGCTATTTTCTTTGTTATCTGAGTCAAGGAGTTCTGTATTCCTTGTATCAGTCAAGTGTTGCTCCATTTTACTGTCACAGGAACTTTGGCTCACATGGCCAATGTCAAAGTCATCGTCATCATCATCATCATCATCGTCATACACCCACACCACTCTTCTGTAATGAAAGCATGTATTTTACTGTAATGGATCATCTTCATCATTCATGCATGAGTAATTTGATGATTCACTTTTGACCTCCTCCAAAACTTGCAGATCTGGTTTTTCATGTGCCATTATACTGAATTAGCTACTTCTACCAGAAAAATCAAAAGAAATCTCCTTTTTAAAAAAACAAATCCTGAAGTGGTGTGGGTCTAGTGGACCCTCTGTGATGCCTGGGTAAACACATGCAAAACCAGTTAGGTGGAGCACAAAAGTGGGTCCAAATCTCATTTTGACACTTTTGTACATGTGAAGACTCCTTATCCAAGTGGGTAAACACATAGATTGCTTCCTGTATTCCTCAGGGAAAGGTACTGAAACACAGCCATCTACTGTAATGCTGAAGTACAAATTTACAGTAGAAGAGAAAGGGATGGGTCCACTGGGCCCAGGCTTATGCCTCAAGGGTAATTAACGAAGTTGGATGTTTTATATCTTTATTGGTTGTTGGTATTTCTTTTTTGGTGAATGTTCAACTTTTGGGCCAGTTTTATATTGTTTTGTCTTGTGACAGGGTCTTGCTATATAGTTCAGGCTGGTCTTGAAATTACTATACTGGCCTTAAATTCATGGTACTCCTGCCTCAGTCTCCTGAGTTCTGGGGTCACAGGTGTGCTTTTGGGTGTTTTCTTTCTTACATGTTAAGTATGAACACATTTTCTGTTCATTTGGTTTATAAATATTTCAATTTGTTTTGTCAACATAAAGGATTTGATTTTACACTTAGAAATATTCCTGGATTCAGTAAATAGCTGATACATTTTCTTCCACAGATCCCTATGAATAAATACCTCCTTACATAGGAACAGTTTATTGAGTTAAGCAGAATTATATTGTTTTAGTGGCCCTGAAGCAAGGCCAGCAGATCGCTGTAGCTGCTGGTTTCAAACAGGAGCCTAAAGAGAATTGTTTCTGTGGTCTGTTGGCCATTTCAGAACTTTGGAAATGGAATGGTCAATTCATCAGAAAGAAACAGCAGGTGAGTATGGCGGACTTTAGGGGGCCTGCAGGGGAGAGACCCTGGCGCCTCGGGACCTGCACCGTGCGGTTGACTCGGGGTGCCGGGAGAACAAGGAGCTCCTCCCCTCTCTGGGGGGCGGCTGAGAATGTGGCTGACTTTTGGCAGCCCGAAGGAGAGAGACCCTGGCGCATCAGGACCTGCACCATGTGGTTGACTTAGGGTGCCGGGAGAACAAGGAACTCTTCCCGTCTCTGGGGGGAGCAACTGTGATCCTGCCTGCGTGTGGGCTGAGAATCAGACATCTCATGTCGTCCTGTCCCCCATCCCGTGCCCCCCCCACCTAGCAAGTGGGAGCCAGTGAACTACACATCTTGTGAAAAGATTGGCTATGTTATTTAGTATGAGCTCTCCATATGCAAAGATAAGGACAACCATTTGGAAGAAAACAAGAGACAATATGACAGATAGTGAATATCTCTGGTTGTCTAGCTTTGAAATTTATGGTTTCTTATGTCTCATTCTTTTCTGTTTTGTTGTGTTTAATTTTACTCCCTTTTAAAATAAAATAAAAAAATTAAAAAAATAAATGTATTGTTTTAGACTAAGAAACAATTCATCTCCTACAGGAGCCCCATTTGGAGTTATCAAAGCTACAGACCATTTTTATGGTAGGGATGCTTCTACCCATGGATGTTCTCTCACTGAGAACAGTCCCTTTCTGTCCCTTTTTTAAAATTTTGAGATAAGTTGCCCACTGAACCTGTGAACCTCCTGTCTCAGCTTTCTGCAGAGCTGGGATTACAGGAATGCACTACCATTACAGAAAAAGCTACATTACTGTTATAGTTATACATTCCTTAAACTACCCCACCAATTGCAGGCTAATGTAGACAACATGTTGATAGTTTCTACCTTTGTAGGACAAAACACATTTCAAAGTGAACAATACAGTACAATGTCTCACATAAGACTTTCCCACCCCTAAAATAACATTGCCTGCCCTCATTTCATGCTAACCTCAAAAACAAGGTGGCTCTTAGAGGGCTAGTGTTGGGCTTCCCAGCCCCAATGGGCTTAACTTTTCCCTGGTCCAATGTCTTGGGGACAGGCTCTAGTTCTGAGGTGGGCTGACCCTGGCATGTAATATTTGGCATATATGTATATCAAATTACTTGTATCTGACATTCAAATTTAACTAGAAGGCTTGTGTTTTTATTTACTAAATCTGGCAACCCTAATCCTGATGTTTTCTGAGTGCTGATCTTGGTGTCCACATCTCAGAAGTGCTCACAGGAAGTGCCAGTATCTACTGGCATCTCACATAAAGGAACTTTCTTACTTGCTTCCAAAGATGACTCTGCTACCAAGAGGTAGTCTCTTCCTTGTGCCTCAGAAAGTTCTAAAATCCCTCACTGCAGCCAAGTATTATGGTACAAGCCTATGATCTCAGCCCTTTGGGAGGCTGAGGCAGGTGGGTCAAAAGTTCACGTCCAGCCTGGGCAACTTAGTGACTTAGAGAAATCTTGTATCAAAATTTTAAAAAATAAATGAATAAAAAGGGTTGGAGAGGTAGCTCAGTGTGAAGCCCTTTGGTTTAATCCTCAGTAACAAACAACTCAAAAGCCAAACCTAAACAAAATCATTGTCTTACCTATTTGTGCTCATAAACTAAACTTTTCTCTCATGCATCCTGGGCTTTCTGCACTTTCTCCCTCCTTTCCCGGGACCCATGAGTCTCCTCATGGACCTGTGGGTCAGGGCAAGCCCTGCTGAGTGTCAGCCAATGTCTGGCTCAGATGTCTTCAGTCCACTGTCTGTATCTGTGTAAGTGGCCCATTATCCCCCCACCCCGACCTCTTTCGGCCTTTGTCTTTTCTGTGTTGCAGATATATATTTTTTAAATTCACTAATAAAAAAATAATAAAAAAATTTAAAAAAATAAATTCACTAATAATTGGGTTATTTTCCAGGCTTCACACTGATTCAGGAGCCATGTCAAGTTGCTTTGAAGGTTCCAGGTGGTTCTTCCATGCCCAGGTTAAAATTCAGGTTCTGAGATGGCTGAGTGACAAGTGGATATTGGTCATAGTGTAACCTTTAAGATAGTCCTATGGAATGATAGCTACCTGTATTAGCAGATACAGTACAATGTTAAACCAAATGTGCAGGCAAATGCCTGTAATCCCAGCTACTTAAGAGGCTGAGGCAAGAGGATTGTGAGTACAAGCCTAGCCTGGGAAAATTAAAAAAAAATCCTTCTTAAAATTTAACAAGAGCTAGGAAGGTAGCTCATCAATAGAATACTTGTGTACTGTGTGTGAGGCCCTTCCCTCAATCCTTAGGACTGCAAGGAAAAAGAAAAAAAAAAAAAAACCAGGCTGAAATTCAAGTCAGAGGTGGAGCACTTAGCATGCACTCAAAGAAAAGAGTACAATGTATTTCCCCAGGAACAACTAGAATGACTCTGCAAGAGGTCCGACTACAATGTATCTTCCCAAGAGAAAACAAAATACTAGAATGACCTCCTGTAAGGTATGAGCCATCTTTGGTGCAGGCCTTTCTAGGAATACCCTTTCCCAGCTCACTCAGTGAGATATCCATGTCCTGTTCTCCTCCAAACTGCCTGCACCTGGGGCCCCCAACCCTCCCACGCCCCATCCTCCCAGCACTGGGAATCTAACCTGGGGCTTCACACATATTAGGTAACCACTTTTCCACTGAGTTACCTTTCTAGCCCTGGGTGGATCCTTTTATCTCTATGCTAAGTAGCACGCCATCATCTGAAGCAAAAGGCCTTCACACCAGGTGGCCTAAGATTCACCTGGAGGTCTTATTGAAGGGCAGCTTCTATTCAGTAGCTCTAGATCCTGCTGAGATACTGCACTTGTACAAGCTCTGTGTGGTGCTTGGGCTGCAAGTCCATGCATGGCCTACAATTCTGAGCAACAGGAGTCTAAAACTGTAACTCCTGACTGGATATACCATGATTCAGGAGCCATGTCAAGTTGCTTTGAAGGTTCCAGGTGGTTCTTCCATGCCCAGGAGCTCAGATCAAAGGCCAGTATATGTGTCTGTGAGGAAGGAGGCCACAGAGTGAGGGGAGGGGAGGAAGGCCGGTGAGAGTGAGGAAAGCAGATAGCCCAAGAGAGGGCATAGTGCAGGTGGGTTAGAGGGAGAAACCAGTGTTGGGCAAATATGAAGGGAGAGAGTTTCCCATTGAGGAGGCTGACTGGTCTTCTTCAGTGCCAGGTTTCATGTTGGGCTCCTGGCCACCACTATATCCATTTCTGTATATAATAAATACATAATGTCCTTGCTGATTATTGTATATACTTTAACTCTGGTTGTCACAGTTATATAAAGTTAAAATATTGTAAGACAATTTGCAAAGTTAGAAGAAGAATCAAGGGACTGGATGGAAATAGGAGTTTGAGACAGTTTGAGCACTAACTGTATACTAAGATCTGAGGCAGGACTTTGCCTTAGGGTGGAGTAGTCATTAGTCTCCTCTTTACAAATAGGAAGGAGGCCAGGAGGAGGAACTTAACCTCACCCACAGTCACAAACTAGTACACACAGGAGCTGAAATTAGAACTGCATCTCACTGTACAGAAAAAGGAGAGATGTGAGGCGTATGGGTGGGATGAACAGGATCTTTGGAAGGGGCACTGAGGACTAGTGTTCTTGAAATTTGAAGAGCCTGTGAGGCTTGAAAGGATGTGGACAGGGAGCCTTAACTATAAAAGGGGTTGATATATTCAAGTTTCCAATGGGCAAGCAAGTTTTTGCTCAGCAGATGGGACAGGAGTAATGTGGAAACCATACAGCAGCCAGGAAAGGCCAAGATGTGGTTCCTACCTATCCCCCAGTGGATGAGACAAGTCAGACACTCCTATGATGCGATGGGTAAGCCCCTCAGCCAGTCTCCAGAGATCATCAAAAGCCTCCTGAAGTAGCACCCGAGTTTAACTAAGAAAGGACGAGTAGGAGTTAATGGCAGGAAGGCAGGAAATGCCTCTGCCAATGCTACACTGTTTTAGAAGTTTTAGCAGACAAGTCCTTTCCCTACTGCACATGTGCTCTGAGTCTGTTCCTCTGCTAGGCTTTTTTCTGTCTACAAATTATTACTCCTGAGTTTTTCTGTAGCCATTTACACTTTCTGTCATGTTTCCCTCAGCTCAGATTTCTTTTTCCATAGTCTAAATCATAAAGCCTACTCTAGGGCAATCTGTTAGAGTAAGAATCTCTACTATGTGTTCCCAGGAGGGAGAAAGGTCCTGGAAATGGGCATAACTAACTGTATTTATACATACCTCAGATATGCACATCAACCACACATACACTTTCTCTTGGATTTGTTATTAATGCTGTTAACCAAAAGCTTTCACCTCTCCTTCCAGGCATATAGCAAGATTGACTTTACTGTAATCCCCTGCCCCGTAACTTGCTTTGGCCAGTGAAATAAAAGCAGAAGTGATGAACGTCACTACCAGGTAAAAGCTCTGTGGAAGTATTCATTTTGCCTGATACATGTCCACTCACAGCAGCTTGGGTCTCTAACTGCAGGAAAAAGCTCCTCTTGACCCACAGTAGACATATCACGTGATTGAGAGACACACTTTTATTAAATTAAATCATTGAAATCTGGGGATCGTTTGCTATTGCAGCACAATATAACCAAACCTGACACATTTTGTCAATCAAAGTCTGGCAGCACCAAGGTCTTTACCCCTGTTGCGTATTTAGCAACCTGAGTGATTCAACTTCTTTCCCATCATGATGGATACTCTCACACTCTCCTTGCAAGTAATATAGCCTATTTGATTCAGCTTAAGTTCAAAATATAGTCACAAAACTAGTTATAAGACACAAGGCATTTGCTGAGCTATTTAAAGACGTAGTCTAGATATCTTACACAGGTCCCATGTGCCCACACATATCCAAAAGCAATCTCCTTTCCCTAAGACAAGATGTCAGGTTCTGCCCTGTAATCAGGCCTAGTGAAATGGTAGGCCAACCTCATGATCCTGGCTTGTCGGCTTGATTCTTTCATTTAGGAGTGAATGGCGCTGGACAAATTATACCTTTGAGCCTCATTTCCTTTATCTGTAAAATGGTGGTGATAATAAAAACTATGTCATAGAAAAGTAGCAACTGCATACTTGCTGGATGCAGACAGAACAATAATATGTGTCGAGGTGCCTTGAAATGGGAAAGCTCCATGCAAATATTAGCTGATTATATTTTTAACAAATACAAAAAACAAACACCTCCAAAAACTAAATACACAACCAAAGAAGTAACACATTCAAAATCAAACCCCTCAGTGTTATCAAATCTTAAAATCAAGCCCAGGTTTATATTTACATTTCTGGGGAGGTGACATACACCACATCCAAATCTCCTTCAAATAGAACACATTACTTATTAGCTGGAGACAATGAGTGGGGACAAGTATCTTAGAGGTTAAGTCACATTCAATCATTTTCAGGTTCAGTAAACATCTAGCAGCACTGGTTTCACTCCATCACTTCCTAAAGAAACACTCAGGCAATGGTGCCCTCTATCCTTTCTCAGCGCAGTGCTGAATCAATTTCAGCTCATCAGTGGAGCTGGCAGCCCTCTATTGCTCAACACCACTTCTGCCCTCATCCTTATCCAAGAAATGTCCCCTGCTATCTCTGTGGTCTCTGTAGTTCTTTGAGCTTCTCTCTGTTGACAGGACACTTTCTTTCCAGCCCCTGGGGCAGCAGCAAGCTGGTCGGCAAGAGGCTTTTCTCCCGATCTTCATGGATGGGCCTGCCAAACTACCCCTCCCCGTATTCTAAGTGCCTCAGGGACATATGCAAACAATTACAACCTGTTAACTGCTCGTTAACTGTTCTGTTGAGGGAGCAGCTAACTTCTGTGCAGGGTGGGTGAAGCTATGGACTCAGAGGAGCTGGAGGTTTTATTGAAGAACTGGCATTTATGGCAAGACCTGTAGGACTCGTGGGAATTTGGCAGGTAGAAGGGGTAGTGGGGAGGTGGGGTGGGAAGGGGTTGATAGCTTTCCTCCTGTCCTAGTAAGTGACATTAACACCAATCTATTTACCAAGCTACAGGGTTTTAAGGGCCCCTCAGAGGTGATGGCACAGTAAATTGCTGGGACCATTTACTAAGAATACAGAAGATGCTGGGTGCAAATTCTGAGTCCACAACTTGTCGGTTGTAACATGAGCAAGTTACTTGTTTTTGTTTTGTTTTGTTAACCTCTGAAATGGGTTTGATGGTAGCACCTACAAAACTGATGACTGTCATTTATCAAGTCTAATGTTAAATACTTTACCTGGATTCTTTGAGGTGTTGAGTACCTAGTTCAAGGTCACACATACAGCTAGCAAGTGGCAGAGCCAGGTCTGGAACCCAGGTCTGTTACCTTAGCTGTCTTCTTCACCTCATTGTCACACTGTCTTTCCAGAAACTGTACAGCAAATGGAATCGTGCTTACAGTAGTTAAGTGAAAAGAGGTCAGCAAATTCCAATACTCAGTGTGCGCACCACTGTGTGTGTGTGAAACTAATTCATAAATAGAAAAAGTTAACAGGAAATGTAGCAAATCGCTAAATAAAATTGTATTTGGGTGTTTTTTCTAATTACCTATACTTTCTACATTTTAAAAACACACATTTTATTAAAATAGTTGCTATAGTATCTATCAAGTTAAAAATAATTATGAGTCAACAACTTCTCACGTTTGAAAATTACAGTCTAGTGTTATTTCTTACTTCTCTGAACGGAAACTCTTCGGCCCTCTCAAAGGCCAGGGTAGGAAGCAGGTACCGCAGCCATGTTCCCCACCCACCTGACAGCTGACAACCTGGCCGCCAGACGGGCTGTCAAAATCAGGCCTGCGACAGGGAAGTTCCAGGCAGAATCCGGGCTACCCCCACCGCCTAGGGCTTTTTGGACAGCGCTCCTTGAGATCAGCTACTCCCCGCTCCTTCTGAATAGCCAGCCGAATGCTCTTTTCCCAGTTCTGGCTGAACTGTCGGCCTCAGCCGGCGAGGACGCCTGCCAGGTACCTGGTTCGGTGAGCACCGCCCAAACTGGTCAGGTTGGTCTGCCCTGTGGCTGTTTCTGCCAGGACTTGCCCGGGAGTGTTAGAGACCCACCCTTCTCCACGGCAACCCAGGTAGGTGGAAAGGCAGCACTGGGCACTAGCCTGGCAGTCAGGCCAGATGGGTGGTGCTGAATTAATCTAACCTGGAATTTCAACTTGGCCGGCACAACAGGTGAGGGAGAAAAGCAGCAGAGAGAACGAGTAGTTTGGCCACTTAGAAATATTCGTGCGCCTCGTCCCTTACCCCCTGCCTGGAACGTACCCCAGGGAGACTTTTCAAAGTGTCTGCGCCGGGTTCTAGGGCTCGGTCGCGCCGTGGACCGTCGGAGACTGTCCGAGCCCCTCCTGAGCGCTGTCCTCCTCGGTCGCCCTCCGCGACGCGCCCGTCCCCCTCCTCTGGGAGGCAGGGCGCGGGTATCGGATTAGTCTTTGTTTTCGACGCGAAAAACCGAGCGCCGCGCGGGGGAGGCTTGCGATGGCAGGGCCTCGGGGTCCGGCCGGGCAGGGCGCTCGGCTGTGACCCCCGCGAGGGTGCCCCGCAGTCGGCCCGAGGCCTCTGCCTGCGGGCACCCCATTCTTACCGGCCAGGCTGACTCGGTACGCAAACGCGCGATGTCCCCATTGTCCTGCCCCGGAATGAGTGAGCGGCAGGCAGGGGAAAGGGCTCAGTCGGGCCCTGAGCGCGGGCTCCCAGGGGCGCCCGGGCTGTCCCGGGCCGCGTGGGCCCTGAGAGTGGCAGGAAGTGGGGAGTCCAGGCCCGCGCGGCCGAGGGCCTACGGTTGGGAGGTCCACGCGCCCCGCCCGCCTCGCCGGCCCCGGCTGCAGCCCCGCCGGAGGGCAGGGCGGGCCGGCCCGGGTGAGCGGCGGAGGCCCGCGGGGCCGGCCGGCCGGGGTGGCGCGGTCCTGCAGGTGCAGAGGCGCGGCGGCCGGCCCTGGCCCTGCCCGGCCCCCGCCCGGCCCCGGCCGCCCGCCCGGACGGGCCCCTCCCCGTCGCGGGGCTCCCCCCGCGCGGCCCCGGGCCCGGCGGCGGGGCTCGGCGGGGCCGCACGTGCGCGCCCTCCCGGGCGGGGGAGTCCCCCGGCGAGCACGTGCCGCGGCGCGCGGGGGGCGGGGAGTCCCGCGGACGCCTTCATTGCTGCTGCCGCCGCGGCCGCCGCTGCCTCTTCCTTCCTCCTGCGCCGTCTCCTCCTCGGCCCGGGCGGGGGGCTCTGAGCGGCGAGCTCTGCGGGGTCTGGCGCTCCGGGAGGCGGGCGCCCCAGGCGGCGGCGGCGGCGGCGGCCGCGACGGTGGTGGCGGCGGCGCGGGCCGAGAAACTTTGCCCCTTTGTGCGCTCCGCCCCGGAGGCGGCGGGCAGGTCGGTGCAGTCGGTGCCTTTCCGGCTCCGGGGTGGGGGAGGGGAGGCGTGTGGGGCCGGCCCGGGGGAGGGGACGGCCGGGGCCCGCCGAGGGGCCGCTTCTTTGTGGCTGGGGGGCCTCGCGGGGGTCTGCGGGTCACAGTGTGGCGGAGCCGAGCGGGGGCGGCGGGGCGGGGGCTGCGGAGCCGGCGGAGCCGAGCGGCCGAGGCCCCAGAACAAAGGAGCCCGAGCGGCGGCGCGCGCACAGCCCGGCCCGCGCCCCGAGCGCGCCCCCTCCCCGGGCGCGCCCCCTCCCCCCTCGGCGACGCGGGCCGCGCTCCGCCGCCGGCCGGGCTGGGCGCAGGCTCCCCGCAGGCGCGCCCCCGCTTCCAGGCCGCCTTCGTGCCGGGGGCGCTGGGCAGCCCGGGCGGAGCAAGGCTCTCTGCAAACTTTATTCTGAAAGCTCTGCGCCCTGGCGCGGGGCCCTGCGGCCTCCGGTGAGGCAGTGTGGGGGAATTTTGGAGAAACTCACAAGCGCCTGGGGGCTGGCAGCGGACAACTTTTTCAGAAGTCCCAATTGGCCCAGCCGCCTTGAACTCATCGTCCTGGCCTCCCCAGTACCAAGTCTGGCTGTAGTCCACCTCCCTGCTGAGTCCTGCCCGAGGCTCATTTGAGCTAGCCCCTCTCTTCCCCCATTTTCTCTTTTCCAAGAAGCAAGAAGAGGTAACACATGAAAGTTGTCCCTGAGCTTGGAGTGATGCGCATCCCCTTTCTCTTTTTCAGGCAGCGCTGCCTTCCCCACCATCCTGACCCTCAGAGGAGAACTACCTGGGGGAGACTCCACCCTGCTCTGACCCGCCGCCGCACAGCCACCTGCTCACCTCATGCCTGGGTCCTGGCCGGGTGAGGGTGAAGAACCCACCCTGCCAAGATGATCTCTTCCTTGAGGGCTGCTGTTGCTGCCCTCCCCCAGATCCTGGGCCCCAGCAGGTGGGAAAGTGGCCCTGGAATCCCTGTCAGACTGCTGCAGAGGAGGTGAAGAAGCGTCCACTCTGGAGACGGGAGCTCCTTGCTTTCCACCCTTGTAGATTATTGACTGTTTTAGGAGAGGAGGACCTGTTGGTGGCCTTTTGCAGGCAGCAGGAAACTGCTAGAAACTGGACTGTGGTTCTGCACAGAACCTATGCTCTCCTCTCTGGCAGTGTCAGCATCATGAGCCAGTTTCAGGTGCCCCTGGCCGTCCAGCCGGACCTGCCAGGTCTTTATGACTTCCCTCAGGGCCAGGTGATTGTAGGGGGCTTCCAGGGACATGGGCTTCCAGTGCCTGGGAGTGAGGCCCCGCAGAGAGGGAATGGAGATGGGCGAAAGAAACGGAAACGGTGTGGTACTTGTGAGCCCTGCCGGAGGCTGGAAAACTGCGGGGCTTGCAACAGCTGTACCAACCGACGCACACACCAGATCTGCAAACTTCGCAAGTGTGAGGTGCTGAAGAAAAAAGTGGGGCTTCTCAAGGAGGTAAGCTGGCTCTTGCTAGGCTCTCCATCCATTCCTTGAGAACCATTTAATCATGAGGGTTGTGTTAAAAGATTCATCTAATTCAATTAAGCCTATTTTTCCCCTCTTCTGATCTCTTAGTCCAACTTTGAGTCCATGAGTAGGAGTGTAAGTGACCTTGAAAGCTGCAGTGGACCACTTTGTGGGGCTGACAATTTGTATTGGAATAACTGAATCCCAGAGAATGCTGAGGTAGCCCCTAAATCTTGAATCTTTGCATTTGATGGAAGACAGTGATGTCTAGCTTAATCTGTACAAGTTTATTGTTTTTGCTTGAAGATTTAGATATTGTATTTTAGGTCACACTAAGGTCTGGGAGACATGAGTGACGATGGTGTCAGGTAAGGGATGAGGACTACTGATGGGCTTGGAGAGAAAGCTCTTGTACAACGAGGTGGTTTTATGCTTTTCGCATGGAAGTGGAGATGTTTCTTAAACCTTTTCTTGGGCACCAGCCTTTCTCTTAGATGGCAAGAGTCAGTTGAAACTGGGAGTTTAATGAGAAACAAGTGATTTGGGTTCCTGTGTGGTACTGAGTACTTCTTGATGTCAAAGACTTTAAAAATCTGTTTCCAGAACCTGGCACAGTCATGGCACCAAGTTGTACTCTCTGGCAGGTAGTAGGCACCAAGATACTAGTTCATGAATGAATGATGTGGTTTTTGGGCACTGGCAGCCCCAAGGAATACCCTCTTTATTTGGGGTGGAGAAGGAATGGAGTAGTTGGGATGAGAACACCAGAGTTGGGGGAGAAGTGGAGGGGCTGTGACCTGCATTGTACATCTTTCCTTTCCATTCTGCTGGCTTGAGGTTGGTGGTAGCTACGAAAGCAGAGTTGGCAGACATAGGGACACGCGAAGTTGAGCAGTTTAGGCAGAGTGGTGTAGCGCGCGAAGTTGAGCAGTTTAGGCAGAGTGGTGTAGCGGCTGAGGTTGCTACAGGCAGTGGAACTGGCGCTGGACAGAGACAGCGGCCTGCGCTGTCTCCAGGGCTCCCCCAGCTCTGCCACTGATTTGTTCTAGAGCCCAGACAACTCAGGCTTCTCCAGGTCTATATTTTCCTTGGGGAAAGGAGGGAGTTGTGCTTGATGGCCTCTGAAGCCCCAAGCTGGGCGGGGAGCCACTGTAATCCTGAGAGCTGGGGCACCTGTGGCTGTGACGGGCTGGCGGCATGTATTTGAGATTTCCCTGACCGCTGAGTGCTGAGCTGTGCCGCGAGCTGGTGGGGCTGTGGTCCCGTGGCTAGAAAAAAGATCCAAGCATTGGGGGCGGGGAAGTGTGTGTTGCTGGGATGTTTCTGTTCCTTCTCACTTTCCCTTATCCACTGCATGTCACGCCCCAGGGACCCCAGATTTAGTGCCCTATTTACACTATCTCTGGTAAAACAGCCATCTAGAACACATCTGCAGCTCCCCACCCCAGAGACAGTGTCAAGTCCCTTTGTGTTGCTGGTATTGGGAAGGAGGGAGAGTCAGTATCCTGCTGCCCCAGTGCCCTGTAGGTCCTCTTTGAAAGGGGATGGGATCAGGGAGGGGATAGGCTTCAGTTCTAGGCATGAGCTCTGGTGTTTCTGTGTAAGGAGAACCTGCCCGGTGTACTCTGTAAAGCTTGATTCCCTTGGCTTCTTTCCTCCTAGCACTTATTTTCTTCCTCAATCGCAATCTCTCACTCCATTCTATCCCATAACCAAATCTGAGGGGTGAGGAGGCTGAGCTTTGGAGGAGGTTCTTGGAAACGTGGGCCCTCATGAATGATGCGAAGTGCTGCTTTTGGCAGTGGTTGGGCATACCTGAGTGAGAGGGGCTGGGAGTGATTCCAGGGCCTTGTTATCCTTATTCCTAAGCTGCTAGCCCAGGCTGCTGGGTGGTCATGGTGAAGATACCTTGCATCTGGGTTGTCTGAGGCTTAGAGACAAAGCTGCTGAGAGATGTCTGCACCCCTGTGGTCCTTGCTGTGACTGGCTGCTCCCGTATAAGCCCCCAGAGTCTGGTAAAACCTGGCTTCATGGCTAGTCACCCCAGGACAGAGGGTTTAGTTTCTGGGGAAACAGTGCAGTGGGGACAGTGGAGTGAGTCTTTTTCTTAAAGCTAACTTCTGTTGATTTAAAGAGTAGGAAAAATCTTTTCTACTTCTCAATATTTAAAATGTGCTTTCTTATATGAAGTGAAGATGTATATAGAAAGAAAAAATTTTAAAGTCTGCTTGGTACAGTACAAAATAGTAACTAGTGGCTTACTCCTCTTTTCTTTTCTTTTCTTTCTTTCTTCTTTTTTTAATTGGCTTGTGAAGGCTGAAAGCCTGGGAACAACTGCCCAGGCAACATTACATTTAATGGGCATGTCTCTCTGGCACAGTCTCAGAACTGAGAGACTCTGCCTGAGCAAAATGTTTAGCAGACCCCGGGGACCTCTGGGAGCCTAACCATTAAATCTAGTAGTGCAAAAATGAAGGAATTCCTCTCCAGGTTAGGAAGGTTGTTTGTGCCCTGATTCTTCAGGTGGGGCAGGAGCCTCAGAAATCTACTTTCAACTTTGCTCCCTGGCATTTCCTCCACTCTGTTAGAGTGGTGCTTTTTCTCTAGGTACTTTTTCTTTCCACCTTGGCTCTCTTTCTCCCAGCTGCCTTTGGGGTGTCCTTTGAGCTGCCTGCTAATAGCCGTTTTGTGTCACACAAGGGTGGAAGCTTATCATGGGTTTATTGTCTTCCTCCTAGCTCATTCTTTTTCCCAGTGGACTTTGTAGAGGGTGGAGAACCCCTCTACTGAGAAATGTAGTTTATTATATTAAGACAGCTTCCTAGGAGTGACTATTGTGGGTTCTAACATGAAGTTGGTAGAATCTGTAGGTAACAAATCTGAAGGGGTTCATTTCTGTACCATAGTCTTCCTTCCTAGTTCCAGGAAGGATTTAGATCCTAGGCTGATGTCAGGCTTTTTGAGTCACATTTTATTTTATTTTTTTATCTGAGTGGAAACTTTGTAGCATAACGAAGACAAATGATTAAAAAAAAGTTATTAGTTAATTTCTTGAGCATCAGTTTTCTCAGTTGAAAGATAAGGGTAACCATTCTTTGCAGGATTGTTGTAAGGATTGAATGAGATAAAACTGCATAGTGACTGGTACATAGTAGGTAACCAGCTCACTCTGACAAACCATTCTTAGAACAAATAGAAAAGAGTTAATCTTTATGCATAAACAATGGTGCATTTGTCTGAGTTGGAAACAAGCAATACAAATTAAATGTTTATCTCAAGACATCCCCTGACTTGCTAAAAGAACTGTGGGGCAGAATCTTGGGGCCAGGCCAGGGGGGTGGAGAGGAGGAGCAACGAGTCACCATGGTCCAGGCATGACTGAAAAATTACTCATAGGTGAGGCAAATAAAGGCTTAATTGAGTACCACAGGAAAATGATCATTTATGAAAAAAACCTGCATCGAAAAATACATGTATCAGTTTAGGAGCGTGACTGAGTACAATGATGGGTGAAAATTAGAGAACTACACAGATGCATGATTTGAGAACACTTTTTAGCTCTCAGCCAAGTGGATTAACAGGTGAACGCATCTTTTTGCCATATTTGAGACAAGATAAGTCGGCATTGGTGGTGGTTCAACAGGATCAGAACTTCTGGATGAATTCTTGCCCAGCCTGCTTGGTAGCTTGGTTCTTCTGAATTTAGGAGGAGGCTGTGAGGAAAGATGCTCTCAGGAACAAAGGGAAAATTGATTAGTGAAGTAGAAGTGAGAAGAATCTTTAGGGAAAGATACTGTCTGGGTGTTTGTGAGGCCTGAGAGAAGGCTGGGTAAGAAGAAAGTTATTGTTCAAAGGCAAGCAGTTTTTAACCATGTAACCACAGACTCTGAAAGACAGGTCAGCTGGAGGGATAGGATTGCTTTTTAAAAAGGAAATGCTGACAGAACAGTCATGAATGGTTGCCTAAGACAGGTGGTGACACTGAGGAAGGACTGGAGCATCAGTGTAGCTGTGTGGGCTGCTTTCCAGTAAGTGCTGATGGTAAAAGTCCATGCTCATTGGGGTCTGTGGCCCTGAAAGCAGATTCAGGAGTTGTCTGAGTTTCTCATAGGCATATCAGGAAGTCCAGTGATCAACATGTGCTGAATCTGGTGGAAAATGCTCTTGATAGCAAGTCATCAGTATTTTCCTAGCAAGAATGAGAAGGAAGAGGTAGGCTAACAACTTAGGGAGTATAACTAGGGACCGAGAGCCACCACTGAGTCCTGGCTTTGCTAGAAGGTGTAAACTGGGGAAAGCAGAGCCAGCCAGCTGTCTGCCAGAGCCTCTTGCTCTCTACTGAATACCTTTACATGTGCTCACAGAATCATGGTCTACAGAATTATGGAGAGCAAAAGAAGGCCCCCAAACCAGAGCCTGGCAAGAAGTCCAATTTTTCAGAGATTTGATAAATTATAAATATATATCTAAGTTTGATAGTTCTGGAACTAGTCTGTCCTGTTTTAAAGCAATCTTTATTTAAAAGGAGGTTGTGAAACTTTAGAAAGGCAAGTGTTGAATTGTGGGGGTCCCTGTGCGGTTCTTTATGAAGCAGCTTGGAGAAGCTGAGATCTGGATTTCTGAAGGGAAATGACAGCATCCCTTGGCCAGCTTTTTGGACAGATTGGATATCCAGTGTTTGACATAATGTCATGCAAAAGGGGGGACATTGATTTAACTACCTTGTTTTTCTCTTTTATCAACCATGTAGATTAAGGGTTCCACATTAGGATCAACTGGAAGAATTAACAAAAAAGTCAGCGCCTGAGTTCTACTTCTCAGGGATTCTGACTTAATTGGTTTGTGATGGCCCCAAGGGGACTTGGGTCTGTAAGGATATCTAATGTGTAGCTAGCATAGAGACCCTCTGATGCAGATGAGAGACTGAGGTTATGGGCTTCTTCTTGTATTCTTCTGCTGCCGATTACTCACCTGAGTCTTAGGGCACCTGCATGATTCACAGCTACTTTCACTTTGCTACTCATTGGGCCAGCAGCATCAGGGTCACCTGGGACAGTTAGAAATAGTTTCATCCTAGATCTTCTGAATCAAAATCTGTACTTGAAGATCCCCAGGTGATCTGTATTCCAGAAGAATTTGAGGAGCTAGTCAGTATGACTTCTGGAGTAGGGGGAAGCAGTGAGACATGAGAAGGGGCAAAAATAAGTCATGAGCAGCAAAAGAATTCCTGTTGCTTACCAGGATAAGGAGCAAGACTTAATCCATTTTTTTACCCTGTAAGCCAGGGTGGTAGGAAACTCTTGAGATTTACTCCATATACATTCTTGCATTTCTGGAGTCTTTTAGTTTTGAGTTACCAGTAACACCCTTTAAGAACTTGTATGCCTGTGTTGTGTGTTCTGAGAACAGTAAGGAAGACTCCCAGATGTTTGCTGCTTAGCGACCTGATTCAGCACCTTGGAGCCCCACAAGAGTAGTAGATGTAGTGCTTTGTGCAGAGGAGGGCTGTGTCTGAAATCTTGAGCTCCACAGGAGGGTCGGAAGGTTATGAGGCAGAAGGAGCATGTGCCTTTTTCTTTTTTTAACAAAATATAAGAACAGATGTGTCAGATCTGTGAGTGTGTGCTTCTGGTGTAGATGAAGCTATTAATTTGAATGATGGAACTAAGGGACTAAGGAGGTTGGGGCAGCCTAAACAGTGAGTCCTAGCCAGACTAGATGGGATTTAACCAGGATAAATGCAAAGTCTTATACTTTTAAAAGAGAAAAGCCAGGCATGGTGGAACATGCCTGTAATCTCAGAATTCTGGGAAGGTTGAGGCAGCAGGATTGTAAGTCTGAACCTAACCTAGGCTACATAGTGACTTGGTGAGACTGTCTCAAAGTACGTACATATGTATGTACATATGTACATACGTATATACATACATATATGTAGAAAGAATTGCATGAGTAAGGAACCTTGGTTTCGTAGCAGGTACAAAGAATGTTGGTAGCCTATCTTGAGATCTGGAGTGGTCATGTTAAAGGAAACAGCTGTTTAACTTGCAAATGAGTAAAAATGATAGGCTAAGGCAAGTCTTATGAGGGAGGGAAGTCACCGCCTTCACGTAGAGTACATAGAACAACTTTTATTAATGGGTGAAAGCTACAAGCAGAGTGACCGAACCCATATTAGAAGAGTGTGTAACATTTTATAGCTGTTCCTACATTGAGGAGCTAGCCCTCAGGGGTGCTGAGTTTCTTATACTTCCATGTGTCTGGGTAGAAGCTGGGTACTGGCGTAGGGAGGTTAGTAAAAGGGTATCCTCTATCATTTTGTGGGCTCTTTCTAGGACTATGTAGCGTATAGTGTCAGGTTTGTTTTACTATTCCTTAGACAACTGTATTATGGAAGAACATTTGGTCAAGTTCTACACCTTGATTGATTGATTGATTTTTGGGTATAGAGAATCGAACTCATGACCTTGTGCTTGCCAGGCAGGTACTATGCCCCAGAGCTAAATCCCTGGCCCCATACTGATTTATTTTTTTAATGCTGGGAATGAAACCCAGGGATCTCCATCATGTAAGGCAAATGCTCTGCCACTGAGATACACCCTAGCCCTAGACTTAATCTAAAACCTACACCTAATCTTGGTTTTGGGTAAGGTTTGGAAACTTTCTGAAAGTTTCAGTCATGAGTATATTTTCTCAGGAGTGAGTCTATAGTTTTTAGCAGATTTTCAAAAATATTTATGACCGCCTCAAATTTAAAACATGCTTAGCCCCGGCTGTCCACTGTGATAGCTGTCCGCCACAAGTAGCTATTTAAATTTAATTAAAATACACTTGGTAACTCAGTCACAGTAGTTGCCTTTCATGTACTAAATAGTGACACATGGCTAGTGGCTCATGTTGTACAGATAAAGAATGTTTTTATCACCACAGAAAGTTTTTGTTGGGCAGTGTTGTGAGCTGGATTTTACATGTCACGGTGTGGTCCCTGGACCCTCACCACAACCTCTTTGTAGGTTAGGGAAGGAGCTGTCTGGGTTGGCTGCTCTCAGATGATTATTTTGGTGCAGGATGATGGCCCCTTCCCCGGGGCAATAGTGACGTCTGTGGAGGGGGACAGTACTTTAGGGTTGATGCAGGCCTCTGCCTGAGTGCATCTGTATAGGGCTGAGCTGCTACCACACTTGGAGTGCTTGAATCCTTTGGTGACCTTATCTCCTGTCACTTGCATAAGAAATCCAATAACCTGTATTTTTATTAATCACTGAGAGGAGGGTGAAAAGCAAACCAGCTGTCCAGTGTGGGATAACTTGGTGGGCCTTCAGGGGACCACATCACTGGGGATTGCTTGATTGCTTTAGGTAACACGAGTAGCAGTCCCAGGCACTTTCAGGTGGCTCTTCCTGCTGTACAAGTTCCAGCTTCCTTGTGTCCCACCTCCAAGCCTGCCAGGGGAGTTAGTGGACAAATAACACATCTTCCATTGCTATTAGAGCATCAGCCCTAGGATGGGAGTTTCAGTGGATTAAGTAATCTGAGGGCATCAGCCAAACTGTGGGTCCCCACATAGCTCTTTGCCCCTCCTGGTTGCTGCCAGGGGAAGCCTCAGGAAGAGAGCGTGGAAAGTTAAGTCAAAAACAATTGACAGAATACTGTTCATTTTACTTATGAGCCACTCTTGTTGGGAGGACTGTGGGCTGTTCTCCTCATTTTTTATTGTCTGACCTGTCCAAGTAAGCTTTGGGTGCTTAAGTTCCCTCAGTGATACTGGAAATGATTCTGGAGTCCCAGGAGAAAAGAATGGCAGATTCTTCCTGTGAGGGCTGGGTCCTGTCTGTGGTATTTATGCTGCAGGATGGGCAGCAGTGAGTGCTTGGGAGATGGTGGAAGAGAAGAGCTGGTGCTGGAAGACTAGGAAGAGATTCACCATAGTGGTGTGTTTGGTGGGCCACAGGACCACCGAGTGTCCCTTGAACTAAAGGCAGGCAGCTTCTCTGTGGTGTGCTTCTGTTTCCAGAGACAGAGCATTATCTGTTTTGATCTGTGGACATGCAAGTTGCCTTCCTAGCCCACTGAGCAAGCCTTGCCTGGTACTGGGTGTGGACAACGCTCTGCTTAGAGCCTGAGCAAGGAGTAAGAGGGAGGCATCATTAACTCTGTCCTTAATGAGCTCGAAGTCTAGGGAGGGAGACTGTGTGGAAACAAATGATTACAGCGCGTTCTGGTAGGGCTGTAAGGGAGAGATGCCTTGAGGGCAGAGATGAGCCTTCATTACCTCTGCACCCCTTGCGGCCCAGCGTCTTGAGAGCTTTAGCATAGGGACCTGCGAAGGATGGAGAGAATGGTGCCTCCCCTGACCTTGCCAAGTATAGAGATGCTACTGGAATACTCGTGGCTGGTGGCAGGAGTGGAGAAGGATACAGGCAAGTGGCTGGGTGTTCATGGATCTTAGAAGTGGAAGATTAGATGCTTCGTGTTAATTCTTGGAAGTCTTCCTCTGAGGTTGCCTCTAGGTTTCTAAACTCCTCGGTGTTTGTATCCTGCATTCTCTGTAGAGTTATATGGTCCCTAGAACATTTGGTGGTCCACAGCTTCCGAATTTGGAATAAGGAGACCTTGAGGAAGTTCACAGAGTATGTTCTACTACAAGCATCTAGGAGGGCATGAGGGTGTAGGCAGAGTGTGGCTGTGTCAGAGAGTGGACAGCTAACAGAGATTATGGGTGCATTCTGTCTGTTTTGTTGAAGTGAAAAGTACAGTTAGCTGCTTTTCACTGTTTTCTCTCAGACGTCAGTGGGTGCCTTGGTTCAGTCTGGGTCTGCTGCATCTTCAAGGAGAGGCATCTTCTTTCTTGTTATTGCTGCTGCTCCTCCTTGGCTTTCTCCTCCCTGCGATTGCAGTTGACACAGACTTCCGCTGCCAAAGCTAATTGTGAGGCCTGATCAGTGAATGAAGGCAAAGGCAGTTCCCATGACAACCGCAAAGAGTTTCAAATATAGGGAATGATGTGTGTGTGATGGGCTGCAATTACTTGGGTGGAAATTGATGTGTGGACACTGGGGACTTCAAACATAGGCTCTGAAGGTGGAGGGGGTGTTAGGTGTCTTTGGCAGGATCCTTTGTGTGATAGAGAGGGAAGGAGGTCACAGACTTTCCTCGCAGTGGATCGCAGGTGTCCTCAGTGTGTGGAACATTGGGCAGAAACCCCTAGGGTGCCTTGAAAAGGCACAAAAGCTTTGGAGAAGCATAACTCCCCCAGTTCTGGTTGGGGAGGCAGGACACACAAATTCCAAGTGTCAAATGAGAAACATTAGAAGTCTTGTAGGCAAGCAGAGGGTTGGGGTAACCTGAGAAGGCTTCCTGGAGGAAGCAGGGTTAGAACCAGTTTTGAAGGAATCCCTGTGGAGGGTGACCTCATTTAGCATACAGTTATGGCAAGGCAGAGATGCCTGTTTCTTTGTATCCCCTGCCAGCTCTCAAAGAGGTAGGTGGGCTTGAAAATCATAGTTATTGATGAGCTCTGACAAGGTGCTTAGCCTTTCTGTATCCCAGTTTTGTCATTAGTGGGCATAAATAAGTCCCATCTCATTGGTTGGTTTTGATGGTTAAATAGGAGTCTGTGTATTGTGTCTCCAAGTGTGGGGTCTCCATGGGGTTAGTGCTTGGTTGCTGTTCTCGCAGCCCTCCCTGCTCCCCCCAGCATGTGTCAGGAGGTGTTCACCTTGCCTTGCCATTGTCTGTCTTTGTGGAGTTTCAGCTGTGGGTGTCCATGTTCTTGAGGTTCTTGGTGTGTGTCCTGGAAGTGGGTGATCCATTCATCTCTTGCCAGTGTGGAGGTCTGTGACTCCATCCTCCTGCTGTGGGAGTGCAGAGGTGTCCCATGCACCTCTGGGCTTGTCACTGTGAACTTTCTAATGTAGAAAGAGGGGTATATAGAGATAGGAGAGTCAAGTGTGTAGTGAAGTTTCCTGGAGGCAGAGCGGCCCTGGCATGCACCTCTGTGACTGTGTTGAACCTTGGGATGGCAGGTGCCTCCGCAGAGGGGAGGAGGCCGGGGTGGGATGAAGATGAGAACAGGTTGACTGTCTTGGGAGCTAGAAGGTCCTTTGGGATGGTGGAGAGCAGGATGGAGACCTGCTGCAGGGGTAGCAGGGAGATGGTTTGAACAGGCAGTTGGGTAAGGATGTGGTTCTGTGGTTCCTGCAAGCTAGTGATGAAGCCATGGCTGGCTGAACAAATCTGGGATTCAGCTACAGTTCCCTTAGGGTAGCTCCTGCCCTTCCAGGAGAGTAGATGTTTCCTTGGCTCCTTGGGGACCTCAGTGAGAAGACCACCCAGAAAAGGGATCTCTCCATCTCAGTGCCCAGCCCCCTGCCTCTCCACCCTCTTGGTATAGAAACTCAGCTCAGCACATTCCAACTGTGTGCAGAGCCTAGTACAGGGGGAAGCCAAGGCCCCTGCCTACGTGGGGAAGACTGCTGTGTAAATAAATAACTATACTTTGTTGTGACTGGTGCCCTCAAGAAAGCAGTACACTGCTCCCTGAGAACACTGGAGGAGCCTGGGCTACTCGTGGAGACTTGATGACTGAGAAACTGGCAGAGGAAAGGCACTGTTTGCATTAAGCCTTGCCCTACATTAGTTTGTTAGGAAGAGGAGGGGCACCCAGGCAGAAGGAGCAGCATCGGGAAGTCTCCAAGCATGAAAACGTTACTATTCTCAGACCTGCATCTTGAAGGGAAGTAGTCAGTTTGAGTAACCTGTCATTTTTGCATCTCCCTGGGGTTGATGGGGGCTGTGAGAGAGGGAGTGTTAAGAGAACTGGAATGAGAGAGGCTTAGATTTGAATTCCAGCCCACCACTCACCAGTTGTGTTGACAGTAAGTTAGTTCACATCTCTAAGCCCCTCCATTTCCCTGTAATAGATAGACAAGGTTGTATGCGGAGCAAGTCAAATGAGATGATCCTACAATGTGGTTGGCACAAAGCCTAGTATGTAGCAGGGCCTTGATAAACTGTAGCAGCTGTAGCAGCAACAGTATTGATACAGTCCAATCAGTGGTCTGTTTTATCAACCAGAAGACTAGGATAAAGGGGTGGGACAGTATTTTGGAGACCAGGATTAAGGAGGACTTCTACTTGGCCTGCTTAGAGTAGGAGTTAAAAGGCACAAGAAGCCAAGTTTCCCACCCAGAGCTAAGACTTAAGACATTGTTCCTTACTCTGCCTTGTAAACTGTTTCCTTTTCTATTGTGAGAAGCCCAATTGGGCTGCCTTTTGTCCCCAGAGAAGGCAGGTGTGGGCCTCGGTGCCTCCTGGAGTTTTGTCACCAGTGGCCAGCTTTGCTGTCTCTCCTAAGGTAGCTCATTCTGTTTGGAGTACCCCCTTGGGATACGGGGGAGGGATAGCAATTAGGCATCTGTGATCAAATGGGTAATAGAGCGAATCACAGGCTCAGGGGCTGTCATACATCCTACCTAGCCCTATGAGTCACTTCTCTCTGGCCTCAGCTTACTCATCTGTGAGAATGAGAAATAGCACCCAGTGAGCTCTTCCAAAAATGAAGAGTGCTGGTAGCTAGCAGCCCAGACAGAGTGGCAAATGATGTGCTGCATTTCTTCATGCAAGCCCCACAACTGTATGAAGTAGCTGGTAGTTCCACCTTACAGATGAGCCAAGAGGTAAGTTAACCCTGGCCAGGTGCTGGGGGGCAGCTGGAGGCAGGATGCTGGCCCCTTCCTCCCTTCTTCTCCCCCCTCTCCCTTCCTTCCTTCCCTTCTAGTGTGCTGGAGCCTGGGATTGAACTCGGAACTGTAGGTACTGGAGTGTGTAGGGTGTGGGTACTCTGGGGTGTTCAGCTGCTGGGGTTGGTATGGAATCGAATCCAAGAGTGGACTGCAGGGCTATCCCTTTTTTTGGGGGGGGTACTGGGGATCGAACTCATGACTTTGTGTTTGCCAAGCAGGCACTTATGCCGCTGAGCTAAACCCCTGGCCCTTTCTCCCCTGTTCTTGCCCATCCTGTCTGCCCTTCAGTTATAGAGCATTGCCGCCTTTAGAGGCTTTGAGTCTGGGAAGTAGAAGGTCAGAGCTTTTAGAGGTTTAGATCACCATCCTCCCTCTTTCTCTTCTGGATATGCAAAGTCCTGAGCCCTGGGGGTTCCGGGGGTGGGGTACCTCTGAGAGAGGGAAACCGTGGTGGGGTAGGGTGTGTTCTGGCAGCAGCCTTGAGTGAGCCTAGTAGAATAAAGTGGGCGTTTGAGTGTCCCAGGAGAACGCAGCTGACCTGGGGAGGCTGAGTCACAGGCATTGTGGGCTCCCCAGAGCAGCCTGTTTTCTGAGGTGGGAACTGGAGGGCAGAAGTGAAACTGCAGAATGGTTTTTAGAGTGCACAAACCTTGCATGGAGTCCCGGCTTTGCTGTGTTCTAGATGTGTCACCTTGGGTAAGTTACTCCTCTAGGCTGCCGTGTTTCCTTATCTGCAAAACGGGGTAAAGGTTCGTGCCGCCTCGGCTTTTTCTTCTTGGAGGACTGAAGGCTGAAGGCTGTTGCAACTCACTCTTGTGTCCTAGTGGCTGCCAGGATACGGCTGGCTAGAGAGAGAGTGGCCAGGGTGGGAATCCCACCGGCGTCTGCCCTACCCCAGGCGCAGTGTGTCATCTTTGACCCCGGAGGCACAGAGGACGCCTTGTACATATTTCCTTCGGGGTGGCCTCAGGAGAAGACCGGGGGTGTCCCAGGATCCCCAGCCTGCAAGGGAGCGGTGGCGGCAGGCCTGGGAGGCAGCCCTGGCGGCTCCGTGCACCCTCGCGGTGCCCCCGCCTCCCGGCTGGGCAGGTCCACCGGCGGGGGCAGGGCCGGGCGCAGGATTGGCTGGCTCGCGCGCCGCCCCAGCCTCGCGCGGGGAGGGAGGGCGGGGAGCTCACGGCAGCTGGCCGCCGCCGCCTCTGCAGTGCCTCCCTCCGTGCGCTCCCTCCGGCGGGGATAATGGGAGGCCCGGCGGCGGCCGATGCACCAGAGGAGGCCGACAGAGGTAGCGCGCACAGGGCCAGGAGGGACGGGCAGGCCGGACGCTGGCGAGGGGCGAGGGACCAGTGCCCTCTCGGATCTCGGGAGGGTTCGGAAAGGAGAAATGAAAACAAAAACACTGGAAGGCGAAGGAACCCATCAGCGCGGGTCTGGGCAGCAGCTGGAGGCAGGAAGATGGTCCCCGCTAGCCTTTCTTCCCGAGGCCCCTTCCTTTCGCTTCCTTCTTCCTCCTTTCCTCCTTCCTTCCCCTTGAGTGTGCTAGGGGGTGCTGCGGAAGGACTTTGCTTCTTTTCTGGTACCAGCCTGGCTCATCAGTGTCTCTGGCTTGTTTTGCAGGTGGAAATAAAGGTTGGTGAAGGAGCCGGGCCGTGGACACAAGGGGCAGCTGTCAAGGTACCTCGTGTGTGTGTGTGTGTGTGTGTGTGTGTGTGTGTGGTGTGGGGGTGAAGTGTTTGACTGGATAGGATAAAAATAAAGGGTCTCCTCTGGTGATCCCTTAATCTCCCACTGTGTGTAGCAGCAGCTGAGGGGGGAGGGGCGGTGGGATTGTGGGCGGCCAATGAATTCTCAGGCCTGTGTGGGTTTTGTTTGGATTCTTTTTGCTTTCTCAGCTGGATGGTTTGGGTGCAGTTGGGGTTTGGTTTGTTGAACTGTTTTTATTTTTTATTTTTAAAGACATGCAACCCACTCCCCACCCCTGGAAATCTCTGGAGAATGCCCCTGGCACTGTTGGTTTGCATCCAGGCTGCAGGACCCCCCACTCGGAGGGGGGGTGTTGGAGAGGGGGAGGGGGAATTGCGCTCCTGAGTCTGAAGCTGATAGGGTGTCATTAGTCATGCTGCTGTCACCATGGAGATGGCTGGAGAGGAGAGGAGGTGGTGGGGGTGAGGATATTTTGGGTAGGGTGGGGGCTGATGCAACATCATGACTGAGAAGCTGGCGGGTGTCTGATGTTACTCTCTGTGGCTTGGTATCTGGAGCCTGGGAAGACAGAGTTCCCAGGTGTGTGGGAAGTAGACAAGGGGCACTGCTGCTCCAGGTGGTTGACTGAGGGCAGGGACTGGGCTATGTGAAACACGGGAATGGAGAATCTGCTAGGGTGTCTGTCATTACTAGGAAACTACGGATGATCCTTTCTGTTTGGCAAGGCCCGTATCTGTAGGTTTCCTTGGGTGTTGCCTCTGTTTTTAGGACCGGAGGGGCCCACTGTGAGTTTGGGATTAGTCAGCAGTATCCTCTACTGGCCCAGGGCAGAGAAAACAGTGGGAGACAGCTTGGTGTGGTTGTCTCTCAAGAAGCAGAGAGACTGTGGGAGAGTTAGGGGGACAGGTGGGCAGGGGCTGCCAGTGTGGGACTCTTCCTAACAGGAAGCTGGAAGAGCCTGGATGTATGGGTAGCAGGTGGAGAAGCTGCTCGTGTCCCCACATGCTCTTAGTCTCTCCTCCCTGGAAATTCTCCTCCCACTTCCTGGGAAAGCTGTGGGAAGCTCCTTGAAGGTGCCGTAAGTGGCATCCTGCCACCTCACTGCCTGAGTGGGGACATTGGCAGGGAAGGGCCCTAGATCCCATCATGGGATGGGGCCTCCTGAGCAAGACTGCAGTGTGGATCAGGAGGCCAGGGTGTTTCCTTGGCTTCCTTTCAAGGAACTTGAGGCCAGGAAGTGCTTGTGGGAGGGCAAGGATTTTGCTTCTGGAGCAGCTTCTGGGGGAAAGAGATGAGCCAGGTTGCGTTGTCGGCTCCCCGGGGAGTTCACATGCCTTGATGAGGCTAAGAGCAGTGGGTGATCGATCACCTGGATGAGACTGTGGGAGGCCCTGAGGTGGGCAGGGGGTAGTGTGTACCAGCCATGCCAGCGCTGCGAAGGAGAGAGCTGTGAGCTCACCTCAGCCTACTCTTACTTGCACTGACTGTCACTCTTTCTTCAGAGAATTCCCAGGTTTCACTTCTGCTTCCTCCCTTGGTTCCCCACTGCTGACCAGGGGTTGGGGACAGATGGGCTCAGAGAGGGGCAGGTTCCTCCTCCCTATCTCCAGCCTTGTCAGCAGAGCTTCTCTCCTGAAGGAAGGCTATGCTGATGGGTCTGTTTACTCCAAAAGCTCCTGTCCTGCCTCCCTCAGTGATGGCTGTCCTTGGTAGACCTTGCTTTCTGTCCATTCTTGTCAAGTCTTCTTTCTGCTCTTCTCTCCAGTTCTCTGACTTCCATTCTGCTGGTCTGGAATAAGGCTGGTTTTCTGTAGACCTGCTGGAGGTTCCCAGGCTAGTGCCTAGTCCTTGTGGAGTACCCTTGCGGGTATGTGGAAAAGGCTACTTGAAAGTCTACAGAAGCCCTCCAAATAGATCGTTCCCCTTTCCTCTTCTCAGTAAGTTATATCTGGCTGTGTTCTTACAGCTCTGAGGTTCTGTCTGTGCATGTTTTTATTATAGAGTTTTCTGTCTGAGAATTGTAGCTTCCTCAGCCTGGGCACTGCCAGCAAGCTTTCATGTTTAAGTGTTCCATTCCTGGTTCTGCTTTCCCTTCACATAGGGTGTCTCAGGTGGGCAATTGGGTGCAGTATCCCAACATACCCTGGCTGAGGCAAGTTTGCCAAATCCTTTTCCATTATCAGATTGTAGTATAAGATTGTCTGGTGTGTGAGCTTGTTCTGAGATCTTGTGAAGATGCTGAGACAGACACGAGACAAAGTGGGTATCTTTAGCAATGTCTTCATGGTGTTAGTACAGGAGAAATAAACCCCATGGGTGAATAGTGTCCAGCAGTCAGAGGGAATATGCATGTCCCTTGTGTGCCAAGTCCTTTCAGGAATTAGCAATATGTTCAGTATGAGTGTACACAGTGCCTAGCATAGGCACAGAGCTGAGCATGATGTAAGTTGTCATTTTGCTGTCTAGTGTGTTATATGTCTACCCATGATATCCTAATGGACAAGCCTTTGTACATACTCGTTGCCCAGGGGCTAGTGCCAATTGCCAAGAGCACTAGGCATCCTGCTTTTGGGTTCCCACACAGTCCCACACTCACCCCATGGGAAGACTCCATTGGCCAAGGATGTCTGGAAACTATTTCGGGTCTATGCCCAGGGTCGCTGCCTTCTGTCTCTCCTTAAGCACTGCAAAAATGCCCTGTTGTCAAGAATCTGTGCTCATTATCTTTCTGCACACTCCTCCTACTTCTTTCTTGCTTATGAAGGTCCAGGAGGAGCCCTTTGTCTCTGAGGCCTGTTTACAAACAGCAGTGAACCTGGAGATATGGAGCAGGAGGGGAACCATTCAAGAGGGTTTCAGGTTTGAGTTTGAGGATAGAAAGTAGGAGAAGGCTTCCCTGTGCATAATAAGAACAGGAGTTAAAAATAAATCCCAGGGCTCAATTCTACCTCCTTGGTGACTTGAGCCCTTTCTCACTGTCAGGGAAGAAGAATAGAGCTTGGCATGATGGACAGAAAAGTGAACTGAAGAGACAGTCTCCTTCTCCTGATGTTACAGGGGCCCAGAGGTGTTCAAGGACCATCCTGATGGCTCTGTAGTTCTCATGCTGGGCTGGTGAGGAGGGCCTGGGCGCTGTGCTCCTCCAGCTGCAGATGGACATTTTTGCTAGAAATGAGCTTTGTGATCTTGCCAAGTCCCCTCCCATACCCTGGGGGCTGTAGCAAATGGTTTGGCTGGCTAGGGGTGGGAGGTAGAGAGGGTGGGGAGGGGCTTTGGTTTGGCTTAGCTTTTGGGTCTCCCAATCCTCTTAAGTCCTTTCTTTCCCACTCCTGACCTCTTGGGCTTTTGGCCTCATTTCCTCTCACACCCAGACATCTGGCAGTCAGCTGAGGACTCCCCTTGTTCCCAGCATCTCTGCAACTTTGGAGAAGGAGGTAGCTCTCCTATAGATTCGTTTAGAAAACCTTCAGCAAATGACACAGGGTGGCTTGAATGAGTAAAACATATAGACTGTTTCAACCAGGACTATGACCCCATCCCTATCTGAATGATTTCTCTTTCTTCATCCCCTTTTCAACATTTACTGAATATTACTGCCTAGTACAGTACTAGGTACAGAAAAGAGTAGAAATCATTACTTAAACCTCACAGAGTTGGAAGTTATGACCTAAAATCATAGTTAACTCTTTTCTTTCTTTCTTTCTTTCTTTCTTTCTTTCTTTCTTTCTTTCTTTCTTTCTTTCTTTCTTTCTTTTGAGAGTCTCACTGTATAATTTATGTTGGCTTTGAACTCAACTATGCAGTCCAGGTTGGTCTAGAATTCATGGTGATCCTCCTGCCTCAGTGTCCCAAGTGCTGGCCATGAGACCTGCTAAAATCATTAACTCTTAAGTGGGAAAACCAGCATTGCTACTTTTTGTTTTCATGCAGGAAAAACCTTTGATCTTATGTTCTGGCCTGTGAAATTAGTACACAGCAGACAAAATCCCTCATACCATATATTCTCAGCTTTTTACCTTCGCTTTCTTTCTGGCTTCATGAACCTCAAGGAATTTTGAAGCAAGAATCAACATACCAACCTTGTTTTCAAGAAGTTATTGTTTCTAAAATCTAGAGATGATGCATCAGGATAGTGCTATCAAAAATGGACTAGCTGGAAAGGGAGCTTAGTTTTGTTTTATTTTGGTACTGGGGGAAAAAACCTAGGACCTTGCCACATGCTAGGTAAATGTTCTACCACTGAGCTACATCCCCAGCCATTTTTGAATTTTATTTTGAGACAAGGTCTCACTAAGCTACCCATGCTATCCTCAAACTTACAGTCCTCCTGTCTCTATCTTTCACACAGGTGGGATTATAGGTATGTACTATCTTGCCTGGCAGAAACTTATTTTTGAAAGGAGAACTTAATCTGGGCTTTAGATGTGTTGGGTTGACATCTGGAGAAAGCTGGATGGAAATATTCTGCCTAAACTGTGAACCCTAAACCTGAAATTGCCTTCACAATTTGAAGTGTGAACCAGTATCCCTTACTGCTGTAGGAGCTCCAGTGAGAGGAAAGGGGCAAGAAACACAGTTGTCTAGTCTCTTTCCTCCCTATTTCCTGCTCTGTTATTACTCTTGACATTAGCCATGGGAGGTCATTTAATGTCCATAGAAACTGAAGGGGCTTGTTTTCTAACGTTAGCTTTTCTCAAACTAAATTTGGGGAAGTTCTCCAGTTTTTGTTTTAATTTCCAAAACACTACAGAACTAAAACGTGATCCTCTTTTTTTACAGCTACTTCACATGTGTAGCATGTGTGGTTTTCCTTTGGAGTTCACTACCATCTAGACTGGTCTGTGAACTACTTGATAGGGCAAGTCCTGTGATCGTTCTCTTAGGTGTCCTGATGACCTCAGATTACTGGAAGAGTTTCCAAAGGCTCCTGTGTTTATGTTTTGGTGAACAGGTGATAAACAGTTTACATGCCATACCCTGGGCAGCATTGGTTTTGAATTTTGCTTCTGGGAAAGCACAGGGGTCTCTCTCCTTTGATGCTTCCCCACCCTTGCTGGACATGATTTCCTGCTCTTCTGTCCATCAGGGAGATAGAATCACTACTTGGGAGAATGGAGAAATTTTTGTCCCAGAAATTCTGCATGCCTCAAAAGATTTACTTGTGTTTCACCTTCTATAGATAAGGATGTCTCCTGCCTTTCCTTTCAACTCTGCAAGTCTAGGAGTCTGATGACAGAACATCAGAACCCGAGAAACCCCCTGAAGGGCAGGACTGCGTGTGCAGATTGCATGACTTAGAGGAAGGGAACAGTCACAGTGAGTTTGTAGATGCTGGTGTGGCCTTGGCCCTGCAAGAAACTGAAGGCATATTGCTGTAGGCAAAGCATTTTGACTTCTGCACTGTGTTTGGTGACTGTTAATAACTTACAAGTATAGCCTCTTCCTTTGGGGGCTGGTAATAAACTCTGCCCTGATTTATGTATGGATGGACATCTTTGTCTTTTTGATTGCTTGAGTTTAAGTATCTTCGTCCTATTTCTTTCAGCCAAGGATCTTTTTTTTTTTTTTAACATTTTATATTTATTTATTTATTTATTTATTTATTTATTTATTTATTTTTGCGGTACTGGGGATCAAACTCACGACCTCGCACTTGCCAGGCAGGCGCTTATGCCACTGAGCTAAATCCCCAGCCCATCAGCCAAGGATCTTTGACCTTTTTGTTTGAGATGGTCAAGATTAGATTTAAAAAACAAAAACAAAAACCAAACTAATTTTCTTCTCTCCCAGCCTACTCATGCTATAGAAAAGGTGGAGCTAAGCGGTGGGTAACACAGTCTTCCAGCAAAATATTCCTGAAGAGATAAACATGCCAAGGATAGGAGGATTGGGGTCTAAGGAAATCCTAGTTACATCTGTGGCCTAGAATGCTCCTGTCCTTGGTGTTTTAGTAATTGGATTTCTCAACCCCGCCTCCAAGCATTTTCGTGTGTAATCCTAACCTCATGAGCTTGGTTAGGAAACAAAGGCATCGAAAGGGTTTGTAACTTGTCCCTAACTATGAGCTCCTGAGCTTTGCCATCTCTGCAGCATCTACTACCTTGCCCCCCAAATGCCCCATCTTCAGGAGTCTTTTTTTCAAGCCTCCAGGCTTTCATTCCCAGCTCTGCTAAGCAGATGGAGTTTACAGAAGGTGGTATTTCCTGCTAGTCTACCTTCCTGTACCTCAGGAAGGTTCCATCTCTGACTCTGGTGGTGACTCTGCAGAAGGGGAAGATCCAGGAAGTTCAGTAACACCTGTCAGAAGTACAGAGAGACCATGGGAAGAGTTGTGGACTAAAAACTCAGTTTGGATCCCTTTGCTGCACCTTTTCATTTGGCAGTGCCCCTTGGACCAAAGCATTTCTGTGCTGCCTAACAGGTTCTAATGGGGGAACAGAGGGCGCTCACTGACTGCGGGAGGCCCTGGTGGGCTCAGAGAGTGAAGACATGGCCTTCACAATTTGGATCATTGTTGCTCTGCATTTTTGAGTTCTAGGGAAATGGATTTTTGGTGCACCTGGACGTGGGGCCCAAGATGTGCCCACCGTGATTATTCCGATTTCCCTCTTTCTTCCACTGTCCTCATCACCCTGTGATACCCTCTTCGGCCTATCCTCGCTTTAACCTCTTGTGCTTTGAATTTATCTCTAAGTCCGAGTCCTAGTGTTAGAACAGAGAGGGCCTCTGGGAGCATACTTCGTGAAGTTTCTTGTAAGGAGTTTGTATAATGTTATGGGACTGCTTGGGCAAGATGGCCATCTGCTGGGTCCAAATCATGGGCTCCTGTGGTACAGTTAGGTAGAACGGACACCAGATGTGATGCAGGAGCCCCAGATATCAATGCTAAAAGTTCTGGGCAGTTGGGCCATGTGGTGTTCCCTTCCTCACTGGCCTGCCATTTGTCCCTGAGCAGAATTCTGCATGATGGTTGAGCTCTGTGCTAACCTTTGCACTGCGCCCTTTCCATCTACTATTATTTGTCCTTGGTTTCCTGTTTTCCAGTTGTGGGTTCCCAGAGGTGTCATTTGGACCCTGGGTAGTATTTAGGGCTTAGTTCTGGGGTTGTGTGGTTGGAGTGGTGTGTGTCTTGGGACTGTCCTGGCAAGTGGTCCAGAGCAATCTGAACACCCCGGCAAAGAGCCAGAACCCAGAGTTTGTTTCCAATCCTAGAGAGGTCTTCCCCCTCACTTTGCAGATGCTATACCCTCCATGTGAGGGTATAGCATCTCTCCAATGGGCCTCTGCTTAAGGTCTGGAGGAAGCGGGATGTGGAGGAGGATCTGGGTGGATGCCAGAGCACTTCAGCCCTAAATATTCCCACCCCACAGCTTCCACCAGGACGGGCAGGAGCTATGCTTCAACTTGCCTGAGAATTTCCAATGACCAGTCCCTCTGGTTCAACTAGTTTAGTGATTCGCGGGCCCTACTGCGTATTGGACACATCTGAACTTTTAAAAAAGAAAATACTAGCCAGGTGTTCCAAAATAAAAAATAAAAAATGGCTATAGCTCAGTGTGAAGGCCTGGGATTCAATTCCTCAGTACTTTCCCCCCCCCAAAAAAAATCAGTGCCTGGATCCAGCCCATAGAGCCACTGGTCATTGATCTGTAGTGGAGCTGCACCCCAGCATTTTTCAAAGCTCCCCAGTTAATTAGAATATGAAGTCAGCCTTGAAAGCAGCTGCCTTGTCTAGTTGGCTCTCGAAGTGTCTTGTTAACTTTAGTGATAATCAATACACAGTCTAGAAAAGTTAAGACAGATATCTCACATTAGATTCAATGTTCTTTTCCATGGGACTAACCCATGAGTTTATAATTAAAACTAAATTCTAGAGGCAAATTCTGTAGCTGATGATAGAAACTTTATTTTTCTCCTCTCAGCTTTTAATTTGGAAAGACTTTAAATTGGAGAATAGAATATAGGTGGTGGGAAAAGCACAAACAGTATGCGATATGGTGAATATTCATAAGCACAGCTATGTGACCAGCACTTAGGCACTTACCCTGCTCCTGGTGCCCAGAATTTCCATGGCATTTGAAGTCAGGGCAGGTACAGCCATGTAGGATGGCTTTGGGTCTGGAGAGTGACCTTTGCCAGTACATTTAAATACCTTCACACCCCTATGTGGGTGCTCCTAGAAGGAGTGGGTGTCACTGTGGGAGGACACAGGGTTGAGTAGGGGGCGGGCACTCTGCAAAGTCCTCTTCTGCACTAGCCTCTTCATTATCCCTTTTAGATCCTTTCCTGCCTTGGTCCATAGGCATGGTGTTTCCAGTCCTGAGTAAATCCAAAAATCAATCCTTTTTTCTTTTTTTCTTTTTCCTCTTCCTTGATGATACAGGTAATATATATTGTTTGAAAAAAATTAGAAAATAGACATATATGGAAGCGAGGAAATTTGCCCATAATTTCACAATCCAATTAGTCACTGTTAACTAAAGAACTTGTTTAGACTTTATTCTCTGCACTACTGTATACCTGTGTAATGTTGTTTATAAAAATAGTTTTGCTGTAGTATAACACTCTTACCCTATATCGCAACTAGTCAGTGTCATTTATTTGTTGAGCAAGGTGGACATGCAAACAATGTTTTCATAGCTCTCTCCCTTAGTTCTCATGACAGCTCTGGGCCAGGTGGTGGTACCCTACTTTCAGATAAGGAGGCTGAGAATCAGGCAGGTGCTTGACCAAGTGCCCCTGGAGTTGGAGTTGAGGCGAGGGATGTCTGTTTTTCCCTGTTAAATGTATTTGCCACATATTTAATGGGTTGAAAACATCTTTTTCTTCAGTGATTTTTTTTTCACTTTAATGACTTGGCATTTTATCCTTAAACATGGTGTTGCTGATTGAGCTTTTATGATTGCTGTTTGATTTCTTGTATATTATGGTAAAGAAATTATATCATTCTATTTTACTAGGAAGTGTTTTTTTGTGTAAACTGTTTCATTTTGTCCCATGTATTTAGCATGGTTTGAAGATCAAATAGTATTTCTCTACTTTGCCTGTTGATAAAATAAAATAGTGTTAGTATTTCTTAATATTGAACTCTTTTTTGAGTGTAACATACGGTAATGGTTTTTTTCTTACATCCTATTTGATTTATTAACATGAACTTTTCGTCTGTATTTGTAAGTGAAATTGGCTTGTGATTTTTCCTTTTGTGTTTTTATTGTCAGATGTTGGTATTAGAAAAATAGTAACTTCATGTAATAGTTTGTGAAACTTTTATTCTTCATGCCCTGGTGCAATATAAGCAATATAGCTTAACTAATAATTCCATCTGGCAAAACTATCTGAGCCTGATATCTTTTTGAGAGATGGATCTTTGCATCTTTCTGGTTTTTTCCCCCCTTCCTACAGCTATTGGTATAAAATGTTTACTTTTTATTTTCCATGAAAGTGCTCCATTTTCAAATTATTAGCATAACATATATGCAGTTAATTGCTTTTCAGTTCCCTCAATATTGTGATTGTTACTTTCTGCATTTCTATGCATTGCTAGTATACATTATTTAAAAGCACATGTATTTGTCAGTTTTGCTGTTTTCTAAAGTATTTCTGGTTTAGTTTTAAATGGTCTTTTCCTTAGGTTTATTCAGTATGTCCTTTTTCTAGATTTTCATTTTGATCTTTAGACACTTTTTCCATTTTTTTTTATAACAAACACACTTAGTCTGACTGTGGCCTCCTTCATTAGGCTTTTAATAATTTATGCCTGTTGGAGCTCTGGAGAGAGATCAGTGTGTGAATACCAACTCCCTGTTTAGCCTGACCACCTTCGTCCCAGTGGGAGCTTGAAGAGAATCCCTATAGTTGGAACAGTGGCAGCCCAAACAGTGTAGCTATTGATTTGTCTCAAACCTCCAGGTGGTACCCTAGTAATAGCTTGCCAGCTATGTAACTAGGACCTGTAGAGAACTTGTTAACCTAAGCAAAATCTGTTTCAATTTAATGCCTAGAACTAGTGCATATCGTAAACCCACAGGAACGTTTTGGTAATAGCATTTAGAAAAGCCATATCTATTAAGTCTAGAGGTAATGAACCTAGCAGTTAAGAAGAAGGAAAAGAGGGAAAATAAAATAATTTGACCTAGAGCTCATGGTTTGAGATGGACTAAGCTGCAGGGCAGTCTTGCTCCCTGCTTTCTTCATATACCTCTAGAAATTATGATACAATTGGTATTCTGACAGACTTTCTCTTAGGATAGAGAGGACCATGGAAAAGAGAAAAATATAAGGACAAACAAGGTGGACACCTCTTGGGTGCCACCCCCAGGTTTACTGCAAATCCATTTCCATATTCCTGTCCTAGAGCCCGGGCTACCAGGCAAGTGATCCACAGTGTAAAGGTTGTCTCCCCTCTCTGGGTCCAGGAGGGCCTATTGTGATCCTGAATTTGTCTTGAACAAGAAAAATGACTTGGCCAAGGAAGAAGGTACAATACCTGGGGGACAGATTTTCCTTGCCTTTTATCCTGACTCTGAGGAGTAACCATAGAGGGCAGAGGAGGTTACAGAAAGGGGATGGAGAAGGGAAGGACTTTTGGGTCCAGTCTAGAAATCTATTCTCCTATTGTTCTTTGTGACTCCAAAATGGGAATACTTTTGAATTTTAAAAGTAATACATTTAAATACATCAAATAATACAAAAGTATATAGCTGGAAACTGAAAATTTCTTTAGTCCAGTACTATATAATTACTAACAATTTATACCTATCTTTCCAGACTTTAAAATGAATACATGAACTTTCTCACAGTAATGTTTGTACCATACCTATTTTTGACTAATATTTTATTCACTTATTAATACATCGAAGATATCTTTCCATGTCAGTATGTCTGTCTTAGTCTTTACATGTGGAATATTTAATAAATATATTGTAACTTAAAAATCTCTTCATTGATGAATGTTTATAGTTCTAATTTTTTTGCAGCTATAAATCATGAGATGATGAACCTAGTTGTAAATAGGTTTTTTGTTATTTGTCCAAATGCTTAATAGAACAAAATCATGCAGTTGAAATCATATCAAGTTACCCTTCCTACAGGTAGTTTGATTCCTTTCAAATTACTCTCCCAGAGGGCATGGTGGTCCATGTCTGCAGTCCCAGCACTGGAGGCTGAGGGACTAGGAGCACCATGAGTTCGAGGGCTACAGAGTGAGCTCAAGGCCAGCCTGAACTACATAGTGAGACCCTGTCTCAAAAAACCAAACCAAACCAAAACAAAACACCCAAGCTTATTCTCCCACCAACACTGAATGATTATCAGCCCTTAATTGTTGCCACCTCGATAAGTAATAAATCTCATTTTAATTTATCTAATTAGTGAGGTTGAGAATGTTTTAAAATGTTAGCCATTGTATTCTGTGTATTACCTATTATCTGTTACTTAAGTTTACTGATCCACAGAAATTCTTACTATATTGATAGTGATTTCTATTACATGTATTTTTTCTGCTGTATTTTTGGTCCAGGGCCTTGTATATGCTAAATATGTGCTGTACCACTGAACTATACCTGTAGCCAATGTTTAAAAAAAAGTTAATACACACTTGCAATATATAATGATTATATTCATTGAGGGAAGTTAGTCCATGTACATAACACATTTTAATTCTTTTTACTTCCCCTTTCTGTTTTATTTTGAAAATATTTTGGTCTCTAGTTTGTTCTTCAGTGTGTCTTAACATTTAGAGATTTGATTTTTGTATAATCAGAATTATCTGTATTTTGGATTCTGAGTTTCTATTTTACAGTTTCATTTAATATATTCAGATCTCTAACATGAGTGTATATTTTTAAATGGTAAAAGATAAGAATTGAACTTTTCCCAAATGGAAAATCTATTGTCACCATCTATTTAATATTTATAGTTTCATTAGTGGTTTTGAATTCTATTTTAAGTATTTCATTAGGACTTATATATTCATTGGTGTTCTAGGGCCTCTCTTTACTTTGGATAATTTTTTTTTTTTGCCTAATTTTTCATTGTTTTAATTACCACAATGTACATATACCAGTTTCTTAATTTTTTCCTTACAACATTTGTTTGCTGTGTTTTTGCATTTTTTTCTCAGTAAGCTTATGAATAAATTGTCAAGTTCTGTGGGAAATGTTGGAAGTTTTTAGTTGGAATCAGATAGATCTGGAAGGAAGATGGACAGCTTTGTATAGTCTTCCCACTCAGGGAAAGAGAACTATGTCTTACCATTTATTTTAGCCTTTTTGGGTGTCCATCAAAGTTTCAGTGTTTTTATATGCTTGTTTACACGTCTCTTTTAAGTTTATTCCTAGGCATGTCATAGTTGTTACTGTAGTTGTTGTGAATGGGGTTTCTGTTGCACTACCCCCCACCCTTAAAACCCCTGCTGGAGATGGAACCAAGGTCCTTGGGCTTGCCAGGCAAGTGCCGAAGCACCGAGTGACACCTTGGACCATTGCATTTTTTAAAACTACTGTGTGCACATTAGAAGTGCTGTTTTTTTGTCATCTGCTCTATGCTAGCATCTCTGACACCCTCCTATCCCTCTGTTCTGTACCCATGTCACATTGTTTGAGCCTCTGTGGCAGTGCTGTAGTGCTTGGGTATGGGTTTCTGGTGGTGGGGTGCTCATCTAATCATCTTACTATCTTATCAGTACCTGGCACTGCAGGTGACATGCAGTAAATCCTCTTAATAAACACTTGTGGAATCATGTTGGTGAGAGGGACAGTAGACTTTTATGTGCTAGTTTGGGCCAAGGTGAGAAGCAGAGCCCAATACAGCCCTGGCTCCAAGCCTGCAGGCTGTGGTCTGTATGACAGATGAGGCACTCTCCCTGCCCCCACAGGAAGAAGAAGGTCCTGGGCCATTTTCCCACATGCAGACATCGGGGAGGAGCCCACACCTCATAATTACCCTGGAACTAACAACCCACTTGTCATTAACCTTCATTAGTATTAACTGGGAAGGAGAACTGCTTTTTTTGGTTCCCAAAACACCTGAAGATAGCACAAAACAAACATACTTGCAATTTCTCTTTAGGGAGAAGGACTCAGTAAGGCTAGAAGTACAGCTTATGAAAATCACCAGTGAAACTGGCTCTAGACCTGCATGTCCAGTCTCTGTTTGCACCATAGTATTTTTCTTCTTCCCACTGCTGTCTGCCTTTAGAGTCTGTGCCCCCCATGTTTCTTAGTGGGGGACACAGACTCTATGTGTCCACATTTATTTCTATCAGTGTGCTAGTCCTTTCCATGA
This sequence comes from Dolichotis patagonum, assembly GCA_004027295.1. Classification (NCBI taxonomy): domain Eukaryota; kingdom Metazoa; phylum Chordata; class Mammalia; order Rodentia; family Caviidae; genus Dolichotis; species Dolichotis patagonum. Next base: position 81,681 of record PVJX010001283.1, read on the forward strand.
TGTTTGTATGTTAAGCTTTTATTAGTAATTGGGGGACAAAAGGCAGTGTTTCTTGAGAGGCTGTCAGGGCTTGCTGCTGCTGCCTTTCCCCTGGTGGTGGTTCCAGATCCTCAGGCTTCCAGGCTCTGCTGCCCTAAAGTCTAGGATGGGGATAGAAATGTCTGCCTGTTTAGGAGGGTTGGGTTCACTAGCACACACAAGCAAGGGAATCCTCTTCCCTGGAGCAGGCAGTCCCAGGAGGCGTACTACTGACTTGGAGATGTGGGAATCCTTGCTGCCCTTAAACAGGGGTCAGGATTTCTGTCTGTAGACTTGCACAGAGAAGGTGGGAGTAGAGAATGTGAGCCAGAGCCAGTTTCTGTCAGGGTGTGTGTTGGCATGTCACCTGTTTCGCTTCACTGGTGCAGTGAACCGTTACTCATTTAGCTAGTGGTCTGGGCTCGCCCTCCCTTCTTCTCACTCATCTCTCATGCTCAGGCCAGCGGAGGAGATGAAACCACTCTTCTAGCTCCTTTGCTGGTTTGTTTTAATAGGAGTATAGAGACAATAGGAGTACAGCCAAGAAAAGTTGGGGAGTGACGTGAAAATACTGCTCTGGGCCCCCACTCCATCTCATCAGCATCTCCCCCGACCAAAATGCCCACCTGGGGTGGGAAAAGCACTTTGTGCCAGGTGGCTGCAGGGCTGAGAGAGGGGCCCCTCCTGGCAGCCACGGCTGTACCCCTGCCAGCTCTGCAGGAGCTGCTTTCTCAGGGTGCCGAGACAGATGGACCTCCATGAACCCGTGGAGTCGGTCCAAGTGCTTCTTCTGGAGCCGAGTGCATTCCAGCAGTGAGGCTGTGTGAGGGGTTGCTCAGGACTTTAGCGCATTTGTTGGACAGAAGCCGTTCCTATCTCTACCTGCCCTGTCCATGTGTTGTCCTCTTTTAAAGAGCAGAGGCACTGACCACTGACCTGACAAGCTCATGTGTGCACTGGGAGGTTCGAAGATCCTGTGCCTCTAAGAGCCTGGATCACCCACCTTCTGAGAACTTGGGCTTTCCCCTTGTCTGCACTCGCCTTCTCCCCAACAGGGCTTCGTGTGGGAGCTCAAAGGATAGTTACAGGGACCAATCGTGTTAGAATTCAGTCTCCTCAAACAGAGCTGGGAGTGGGACCTGGCAGTTGGCACCTCTACCCAGCTTCCTGAGGTTGATTTCCATGTTTGCTGCAGTTTGAGAACCACTGGTCCGGGGCGGGGGGTGGGGGGAGGGCTGTGCTTCTTTGCGCTCCCCAAAAAACAATCAAGACTGAAAAGCTGTGTCTTTAACTGTTGTGATGGTTTGTGAAAAGGCCAGATGTTAGGCAAACTCTTATAAAAAACTAGAGATTAAGTGTAAAAGCTGTTAATTTCCAATAAACTTTTTTTTTTTTTTTGAGACAGGGATTTGCTATGCAGTCTAGTCTGGCTTGAACTCACTACATAGCCCAGGCTGGCCTTGAATTTGCAGCAATCCTTTTGCCTCAGCCTCCCAGTGCTGGGGTTACAGGCATGTACCACCACACTAGGGTATTTGCAATAAAACTTTTGCTGTTATCTACTATAAATCCTGTGAATTGCAGAAAAATCAGAAAATTCAGCTAAGCAAACAGGAAACTCAAAGTCTTTAATTTTTTCACTTAGAACTCCTGTTAATGTTTTGCTCTCTAACATCATTATTTTCATTTTGCTGTCTTTTTTACCCAGTTATCAAAATGATGCATTTATTATAAAAATACTTTCTAGCCAGGCATGGTGGCTCACACCTATAATCCCAGCACTCAGGAGGTTGAGGCAGGACATCAAAAACAAAACAAAAAAAACCCCCCTTTCTAATTGGGATAAAAATGGTGTAAAAGGTCTTGATTTACAAATCTTTTATTGCTATACTAGTTATGATCCACAGATTTTCTTTGTTTTTCTTTTATGTGCATTTTCTTATGCATTCATGAGAGTTTCATTTATTATTTATTTATTATTATTAGCTATCATATTTAGGCAAATATTGCAAGTTTCTTTTTTAACTTTTTAGTGTTTGGTTATATTTTGCCAAACTTTTAAAGTGTAGTCAGATGATCACATTTAGCTCCAGCAGTTAATCAGTTAGGGTTATTTTTTGTTTCAGTTGTGCCAGGCAGAACATAGATGAGCTATTATGGTAGCAAATTTTAAGAGGAACTGCTAAAGGGAACCTGGGAAAATGTGAGCCAGATGTGTTCTCTTCACATTTTATTTACCCAAGTAACCTGGAGAAGTTCAGTGCATTTTCTAGTTCAGGCCAGGGGTGGGGCCTGAGAAAAAGTTTTGCTTCTCACATGTTCTTAGGGAATGCTGCTGGTAGTTTATTGTTGTTGTTTGTTTGTTTTATGAGTAGCAAGGAGCCAGAAGTGTGCAAACTTGACTGATCACCATAGCTGCCTGCTGAGCATTTTGGAACTCAGTTTTCTGGGCATTCTGGCGATGTCAGGCTGCTTACCTCGGCTGTCTGGTGGGAGATGTAGACATAGTGGATGAGTCCTTCTGAGCCACTGGGCTCCTTGTCTGTTCTTATGATGGAGACCATAGTGCTTACTTCATAGGGGCCTGGGAGAACTAAAGAATAAAAGAAGTGCACTCAACTCTTAGGTTGGGGGCTAATTCTCTGGCAGGTGTCTTTTCTGGTTGTTTATATTTTTGCTATTTCTATCTCATTTTAAAATTTCCTAAAAAGTAATCCATTTATTTTTTTTTTTCAAAGTTTTATGTGGCTAATTTGCTAAGTTGCCCAGACTGGCTTGCACTTGTGATCTTTCTGCCCAACTTCCTAGAATGGTAAAATTACAGATGTCCACTACCATGCCCAGCTTGCTTTGTCTTTTTTTTTTTTTTTTTTTTTTTTTTTTTTTTTTTTTTTTTTTTTTTTTTTTTTTTTTTTTTTTCAATTAGGTCCTGTCAGAGGTTTGGTCTTTTGGAGATCCATCTCTTGGTTCCATTTATAAGTGCTACTACATTTTGTTTTGTAAATAACTATCTTGGTCTTCAAATGATTCATTTTTTCCTCCTTTTCTTTTTAATTCTTTATATTGGAAGTTTCCTTTTTATTTAGCAAGAGTTTATGAAATTATAAGCTTTTCTGTAACTATTGATCTCACTGATACTAATTTATCTTCGGATCTCTAGTTGTGAGTTTGATATCCCCTCCTCTGCCCCATTCCTATAGTTACTTGTATTTAGGAGATAGGCTTAAGATTTTCAGATGTCTTATTGCCTCTATTAGAGTAGGATGAGGCCTGCTTTTCCCAGACTGCTGCTTGGCACTATGAGTCTTGTGCTCCGTGTGGGCCTGTTTGTGGCTGGAACATATGTGTGCATGTGTATGCGCATGGGTGCTTGCTCCTGGAGCTTCAGGTTAGGGGCGTGGGATACACACAAAATCAGAGTCACTGTCTTGTGAATGCAGAGGGGAAGGAGGGGGAAGGTCCCTATCCCCAGGCTTTTCCTGGTGGCACTGCTGGCACTATCCTTTTGTAAGTGCCCTGCCCTCCAAGCACTGGGAGTAGTAGCGTTCCTAAGTGTTGCATAAAAAGGGCTTCAGAGAACCTGCCTTTAGAGTCCCCCTGCTGCTGCTGACAGCATCTGACAGGGACCACTTCATCCTGCTTCCTCATCCTCTGTAGAGTGTGGGATGTTGCCTTTTCACAGAAACTGGAAGATTTAGTGAATGTCCAGTAAAACTACTGTTTCAAAAAACTTTTATTTTGGCATAATTTCAGAGTTTCAGAATAGTTACAGGAATAATACAAAGAATTCTTTTCGTCCAGATTCCCAAATGTTAACATTTTACTACATTTGCCTTTTTTTTAATCTTTCTGGGATAGATACAAAATTATTTAATTTTACATTTATATGTACATAGTTTTTGGTGGGGGGGCTTGAGATTGAAGTGTGCATACTAAACATGTGGCCCTACCACTACACTGTCCAGCCTTATTTTTCTGTAATTTTTATAAGCCATTTGGCAGTAAGTTAGGAAGTCTGATGCCCTTTACTTTTAAACAGTTTAGTGTGTTGATTTTTCTAAAATTACATCAGTGACCACAGAGCAGCGATCAAAATCAGGATAGAATGTTGATATGAATATGAGTCTAATTTACAAATCTTCAGACAGACGTTCATGCAGATTTTACCAATTGTCACAACTTCTGTTGTGTCAGAAAACACTCCAGATTACCTACTGTATTCACAGGTGTGGTTCTTCCTGGGGTTTTTTGTTTTTTTTTTTTTTAAAGACTCCTTTGATTTGTGGCAGATTACCATTTTGCCCCCTGACTCAGTACTTTTAAGGACTTTTAAAAATAAGCTGATAAGGAATTTGGTCCCCAGATAGGTAAAATAACTTGCCTAGGGCTTGTAGCAAGACAGTTTGAGAGAAGCAGGGATAGGTACATACACACTCTATTACAGCTGACCCCTGGGCATCCAAAGCACCCAAGTCTGTGTCAGCTCAGTCAAAGGCAGAGAGGTACATCAGGGCCAGCTCTTGAGGCACCTGCTTTCTCTGGTCACACCTTTTGCCCCTCCACTTTGCAATGTCCAGCATTGCCCCCACCTCACCCCTTCACTGGCTGGTTTGGTGTTGGCCTTGGATCAAGGCAGTAGCTAGAGAGAGGAGTTTAAAAGTGGGCTATCCACTGCCTCTCCCTGAAAACAGTTCAGGGGGAGGTGCTCACTGCCCAGGGTGGGGCACAGCTGTTGCTTTCTGAGGAGTAACACCCTCAGGCTACACAACTACCCTACCGCAGCTTTGGGGTCTTTGACTGGAGCTTGTTTATTTCCAGCCAGATGGCTTCTGATGTATTCCAGCTAACCTATATCCCCACGGCGGGACTAGAACAAGCAGGTCACCGGCTCACCTGCTCTGACTCCTTGCTCAGCAACAGCAGTGGTAGTAAGAGTATTGTCTGCAATTATCTGGGGGGTTGCTTAACAGATAATTGACTGTTACGTTATCTTGGAGTACTAGACCCTGCTAGTATTGTGGGTGTTAAAGACATGGATTGTTGTTTTCAACAAATGATTTGCATTCAGCTGCCAAAGGGCAAGCTTATTGCTTAATACACATTCTTGCTGGGCCGCCCCTGCGCCCCAAGGGGTTCTGCCTTGCAGAGCCCGGCCTAGAGATGTGGGAGGTACTCTCCTTGTCTTTGATGGAAGAAGAACCACCTGGGATAGGACTCTGGATTTCACTTTCAGTGATGACTTAATGGGGGAAATCAAGGAGACTCTTGTGAAGAAGGCAAAAGACCGGCTTTTCCTGCTGCTCTAGATTTTGCTTCATCCTTTTCCTTTTATCTCTGTTGAGAGTGAGCTCACCACTCAGCCCTTCCCTCCTTGAGCAGGTATTCAGCTTCCGCGTTTGCCTTAGAGCTTTTCTCTAAACGTTTTTCAAATCACGTTCTTGAGATGTATGTTATTAATAATTCACCCATTTAAAGTGTACAGTTCAGTGATTTTTAGTATATTCAGAGTTGTATAACCAAGACCATTATTTCGTAAAATGTACATCACCCCCAAAAGAAACCTTACGGCAAATAGCATTCACCTCTCTTTGGTTCCCTCAAAGCTTTTAGCCCCTAGCAACCACTAATGAACTTTTTCAATGTATTTTCCTTATCTGAACTTTTCATCTGTATAGTATGTTGCTTTTTGTGTCTGATCTATTTCACATTGCAGTATTTTCAATGTTCATCCATGTAGCATGTATCACTACTTCATTCCTTTTAATACCTACCTAATATTTCATTATATGAATAGAAAATGTTTTGTGTATTCATCAGTTGATGGGCAATTGGATCGTTTCCACTTTATGGTTATGTGAATAATGCTGGCAGGAATGATCATATACTAGTTTTTCCTTTTTTTGTGAACATGGCCATTTTTTAAATAGGTTTGTCTTTTTACTATTGAATTATGTTTACTATGCAGACAGGAGTCCCTTATCAGTTATATGGTTTGCAAATACGTTTTCCAGATACAGGGTTTTTTGTTGTCTCCTTTCTTGATAGTGTCCTTTGGAGTTCAAGAGCTTTTAATTTTGGTAAACCATGTTTATCTTTTGTTCTGGTGGTACCACACTAAAAAACTGTCATCTAATATATGGTTATTAGATGACATAAGATATAAAATATATATTCCTGGAGCTGGGGGTTTAGCTCAGCGGCGTAAGTGCCTGCATGGCAAACGTGAGGTCGTGAGTTTGATCCCCGGCAACACACACATATATATGTACATGTATATATATATATATATATGTGTATATATATATATATATGTGTATATATATATGTGTGTATATATATATGTGTATATATATATGTGTATGTATATATGTGTATATATATGTGTATATATATATGTACATATATATATATATATATTCCTGTCTTTTTTAAAAAATCGTTACCGGGGATTGAACTCACGACCGCGCGGTTGCAAGGCAGGTGCTTATGTTGCTGAGCTAAATTCCCAGCCCTATTCCCGTCTTTTAAAGAGTTTCATAGTTTTACTTCTTACATTTAGGTCTTAGATCCATTTTGAGTAAATTTTTATGTATGGTGAAGCAGGTATCCAAATTCATTCTATTGCATATTGCTCTAGTTTTCCAAGTAGCATTTTCTAAAAAGTATGTTTTTTTTCTCCTAAAGTGTATTAATACACTAGTAAAGTTTTTGAGATGGTTTTAGTAAATAAGATAGCTAGGTTGATTACTAGAACTTTTAATTGTTTATTTATATTAGCTAATATTAATATTTAAATGATCTGTGCTCTTTTTTTTTTTTAACAATTGAGGATCAATTTATTAAAACAGTTGCCTTAGGCATCTGCCATGGTGACTTCAACCTCCACTCCTGGCTCGATACTGATGGAAGTAATCTGCTTAACAATCTCAGAAGGACTGTGCAAATCAATGAGTCGCGTATGGATTCTCATCTGGAAGCGATCCCATGTCTTAGAACCTTCACCACAAGGCGTTTTTCTTGTAGTGATTCTCAAGGTCTTAGTAGGCATGCGAACAGGTCCTTTCACTTTGAGATTCTTTTCCTTTGCACCTCTGATCAAGTCAGCACACACCTTTTCCAGCGACTTCACGTTGCGGCTGGTGAGGGTAATCCTAATCCGGTGAATCGCCACCTCTGGCTCCACGGGTGTCTTTCCAGTATCCTTAAACGCCATGGCGCCCGGCGGGGCTTCCTGACCGACTTGTTCCTCGGAAAGAGCGAACAGCGGTGAGTCAGGGGCAGGGACGGACGCTACCGAGACGCCCCACACGCACCACTGCCTGCTGCTCGGAAAGCATGATCTGTGCTCTTAATAATTTGCAGTAAGGGATTAGGTTTTTCTTATTTTTGGCTAACACATACTTGTACATATTCATGGGGTAGAGTATGACATTTCTGTACATGTGCAAAGTGTATAATAATAAGGGGAATTGTTAGGATAGCCATCACCTATCTTTTCGGGGGGATAAGGACTGAACCCAGCCTTTCACGCTAAGCCATATTGCCACTTCCCATTTGTATTTTTATTTTGAGGCAGGGATTTGCTAAGTCATTGAGTTGCACATGTTGAGTTCAAACTTGTGATCTTGCCTCAGTCTCCCATAGTGCTGGGATTATAGATCTACGCTACCATTCCTGGCTAACATTTATTATTTCTTTGTGTTAGGAGAATCTCTACTAGCCATTTTGAAATGTACAATTAATGGTTGTACATAGTTACCTTATTATGTTATAGAACATTAGAAATTACTGCTATTCAGTTGCACTCCTATACTCATTAACCATCCTCTCCAGTTTTTAAAATTTCTAATCCATCATAGGACTGATCATTTTGTAAAATACAGTAAAAATGAATTAGTGGAAAATTGATCACGTGCTTAGATGCCATGGCAATGTCAAATTGTAGCATAAGTTCCAAAGTTAATACTTATTCTCAGCTTTTATACTTATCTTATGGTAAACTGATGGAGATTACAGAGCAGCACTGGTCCTTGGATCCAGGAGTATTGATCAAGACCCTGCTGGCTGTGCTTAGTCTACTTATATATCCCCTACTGGCATGTCTTAGACTGATGTCCCTTAAACAGTGGCCTTGGAGGCCTCGTTACTGTTGCCTGGGGCACTGCAATAGCAGGTATGGGTGCTGCCATTATTTTCCTACAGTCTTGGAAGGGCAGGTGTCCTCAGGGCTTTCTGGACACATGCCCTCAAAATTGTACCCAGGTAGCATGAAACCCTTGTGTTAATCTGAGTGAACCTCCTACCGTTGTTACCAAGGTTGTCACCCTACAGCATTTGGTGCTAGTAGAGTCCATCCATTCAGGTTTGTCTTAGTTTATCCCTTTCCTTAGGAGAGTCATAAACCCAGACAGATGTCACAGGACCTAAGAAACCACATTATGATCAAACTGGTCATCTGTGGACAGTCAGTGTGTGCCAGGAAAATGTAGCAAACCATGAGAGAACCTAAAGATTCAACCTTGGTCTCTGTGTGTGTGCTGTGTATACCACAGGGAGAACAGTGCCAGCTATTAAAGTTGAAATTCTTGAAAATTAACAAAGGGGGACATGTTTATGATACAGTAAGGGAAGAAATTATCATATAAAAACCCACCAAACATACTCATATTCAGAGGTGGGGTGGTCGTATAAGTGCATGTTTCAAAGTTTTTTAGAAAGTACTAAATACGAACTGGTCATCTGTGGACAGTGGGTGTCTGACACTGTTTTTACTTCTTTATTTTTAACTTCACAGTGAAAAGATCCTTCTGTTTTCCTTTCTCTCTGAGAAGCTTTTACTGAACCTGTTCATTTTCTTCCTTATCTTTCTGTTCTTAGGGTCTTCCTTTATTCTCTTGGGTCATCCACCTGGATTTTCCCTGGCTCCCTAATGAGTTTATAGTATGTCTTTGATATCCTATCAGTAACTACACAAAAGGCTTGAGATAAATTAACAGTTAGTGTTGGTTTCCATTGCTTTCATTATATGTTCAAGCTTCAGAGTATGTGACATAGGCTTATGCTGCTGCATACATTTTAGTGAAAGTGGTAAGATGTAAGATTCTTAAATGAACTTACTTCACAGTGAGATTTAAGACTAACTTAAACTGCTAGCAAGTCCCTGTTCAGGAGGCAAGGACTCTTTTCCCTTTTCATTGCATCCCCAGTGCCAAAAATAATGCTGAATATATAAATGAATGAGTATGTAAACATATATACTTTTTTCCTTGGTGCTTATAATTAAAGGTTTTGATATGTATATAATATTCCATTGAGTTGTAGCATAGTCTATCAAAACAGTCCCCAGGAGAGTTTTTATAAATGTAAATCTATAAACTTAGACTCCTAGGAGCAGCACTATTGAATGGAAATGTCTTTATTGCCCTTGATGTATGTGTTCATTTATTTGCTTATCTATCGATCTGTTTGTTTATTTTTACTGTTTGAACCAAAAGAGAAGGTTGAAGTTAAGAGTTAGAGGGCACCTTGGCCTGGGAGTTGGGAATATGGTTTCTAGGCTCAGCAGATTGAGTGTCAGTCTACTGGTGGTGTGCTGGGGTGAAGACAGAGATGGGGTGATCAGTCATGGAACCTCCTCCTGCAGTCATCCCATGAGAGATTAAGAGATAAAGCCGGTTGAAAAAGGTACATCTAAAATGCTCTCGAGGAGCACTTGGCGGGTTCAGGATGCTTATATGTGGAGACATAAAGAGGTGGATGTAGAAAGTGATGGAAGTTTGAGCCCACATACCAAAAAGAAATGGCTCTTGACTTTTTGTTTTTAAAGGATGTCCAGAGGAGGAGTTGCTAGGGAAAAGGGAGGAGGGGCTGAGATATGTTTTAAATGTGTGGCTTAAGTTGCAATCCAGGTGAAATCACATCAGGGAGCTGGGGGGCAGTTAAGGAAAGAGAAAGCTTTCCTTACAGGCTGAGCAGCAGTGAGTTGGATGATGTGTGGAGCTCTGAGAAGTTGAGGGTAGAGAGTAGCTTCTTGAGAGAATGGGGAAGGTGAGCAGAGGAGGACCAGCTAGCAGGATCACAAAAACCCTGGGAGGGAGGCATGGCAGTGGTCTGGATCGTGGATGATCTGTCAAGGCCAGAGGGACAGGACTCCCTGGTCTTATCACCCCTAGCCCCCAGATCAGAGAACACATGAGGCAGACTAAGGTTCCTATTGCTTTTTTCTCCACTGTTGCAAGTAGGACTTTTCAGGTGATCACAATCATGACCGTAACTGCTGATGTCTTACGTTATCTGGGCTACCAGCAACAGCTATGGATAATGTGGCTTTCCAATGAGATGTGTGATTTTTTTTGAAGACTTTAGGATTAGGATAAGAGAACTGAATCATATTCCCTAATTTCCTGCTTCTGACAGCAGTATGGTTCTCCAAATGAGAGCTGTGCCCCTTTTCTTAGCCCAGTGTGTAAAGTTAGTCTTACGATTGATAAATGGATGCTTCTTTGCCAAAAACTAATTTTCCTCCAGATTTTTGAGTAGTTGGCTAAAGATTTATGTATGAGTTTATTTTGGAATAAAAAAATTTAAGTTCTCTTGTGCTCTTGTGAAAGTAATAAGCAGGGGGCACACTCATTTGATGGGTTCCAGGGAGAGGCTGAGTTCCATCAATAATTATTGGGCCCCTCTGCGGATGGAATGATTAAAACCTTGGCAACTGGTGAGCCATGGTATCTACTTCAGCGTTCCTGACGATGGTCATCAGCCACTGTCCATCTTCTTGCCTTGGAATTGGTTATCCTGTCTGTGCCTCATTTGCTCATGTGCTATAAAATGCAAGTGGAGTTGTTGGAAGCACTGAAAGGTGCATTTAAACCCAAAAGGGTGCTTGCTGAACCCACAGTTTGCAGCCAGCACTCAAAAATTGCCCCTACTGTCTTCCCCATTCTTCCTCTTTGACATACCTGAACTGCCCTTGGGCTTGGAGGGATTTGGGGCGCTTCAGGGAAAGTAGATGAGGCCTTTAGCCAAGGGCTGGCTGGCTGTCAGGGGACTGTAGTGCTACAGTGTTTGCTTTCTTGTTTCCTTAGCCTTTCCGACTTTGGGGGCCGAGCTAGGAGGAGAGCGGGGTGTGAGCAGCCGGGTGGGCGTGGCTGTGGGCCACCCGCGAGCCGGGAGCCGCCGGGGCTTTTTTGGCTGAGCGGGACGTGCGCAGCGTGGCTGGGCGCAGGGCCCCAGCGGCTGCCGGGCCGCGTGCACGCGCACGTGTCGGGGGAGTCGCGGCTGGCGCTGAGGCTGGCGGAGGAGCCGCCTGCGCGCCTCGACCTGGTTCTCGGGTGCTGGCGGCTTCGAGGCAGCCGCTGCTGCCTTTTGCCAGGCCTCAGATGTGGTCGGGCTCCATTTCCTCCCTGCTAGCCTCTGGCCAGGCTGCCACCGACTGCTTACGGCAGGGGCTTCCGTCAGGAGAGCTGGATCCTGCTCCTTGGCTGCAGACCAAGAGGCTGGCTGGGACCCGGCAGAGCGGTGTTGCTCTGCTCTGTGCGCCTTGGCCCCCACCCGACCCTGCCACGGGTGCTTTGGGGCTGGGAGCTGGCGCTTCTGCCAGCACTTTCCTTTGGGATTCTGGTGCTAGCACAGCAAGTTGCACAGATCTTTAATGAGTGGCGCATTTCAGGCTCCTTCAACTGCACTATTTCCCTTCCTGAGTGCTCCTCATCTTTTAGACATTTTCTCAGTTTTCCTACCTTCTGCCTGTGTGTGAACTGTCCTCGTTCGTCGTAAAGCTAACAATTTTAGCAACAGAAATAGCAAGGAAAAAACTCACTCACAAATTCCTGTCCAGAAGTTCCTTGCTGGTCTTGTTCACAGGCGCGCACCGTTTGCACAGTTTCAGTTGGGTTGTAGGTGCTCTGTTCTTTTTAACCCTATCCCTGAATAAAAATGAAATACAATAAATTGTGGAGACTTCGAATATATACCCGTTCTCAACTACTCAAAGGTAAGTATTGGGCACGTTCTGCGTTTCCCGTGGTGTTTATGTGTGTTACATAGATGTGTATTAATGGAATTGTTAAACTGAGCAGTATTTTTAACATTTCTCCTCCGTTTCAAATAGTGTTCACTTCCCCTATTATGAAAACCTCAACAAGTACAGTCTTATTTCTTTTCTTTTAACATATTTCCTTGAATTTTGATGTCCCTGTTCATAATTTTAAAAATTGTGTATCTACTAATGAAATACTGTATTATTTTTCTTATGTGTGCATAAGCATACTAGCTCTAGTGTTTTATACATTTTAAACAGTTAAAGCATAACAGTTTTTGAAAAGCACAAGTAAACTCCCTACCCAAGTTAACTCATCATTAAAACCACCTGGATAATTTCTGCCAACTCTCCCACTTCACTTCCAGGAATAACCATTACCTTGAGTTTTGTGTTTGTCTTTCCTTTTTAAAATTTTCATTCTTTATGTTTGTAGTCTTAATATATTTAATTTTGCGTGTTCATTAGAGCTTTTTAGAATAAGCAGAACAAGTGGGTTTTTTTTTAAACTCATTGTAATTTCTGAGATTAATGATCCTATAATTCATTCATTCTGACCGCTGTGTCATATTCTACTGTCCATTCTGTGGGTCGATGAGCACTTAGAATATTGCCATGCCTTGGTGTTCATTGAGTGATAGTGCTGTGGATGTTCGTGTACATGCCTCCTGATGCACGTGTACAAAGTTTCTGTAAGACAGTAAAATGATTGTTGTGTTTGGCTTTTTTTGTTTGTTTTGTTTTGTTTTTTGCCAGTGATGTATAAGGAAAAGTTACTGCTAAACCCTCTCAGCACTTGTTGTTAAACACCTTTTCATAGTGCATATAAGTACCTAGCATTGTTAGGAGTGGTCTCTGTACTGTTATTAATCTCTGATTTGCAGATGAAGAAATAGAGACACAAATTAACTAAAATGCTTAATAATCTACAACTGTAAGTGTACTTCAGAAGAACTAAGTGTTCTTCGTAAGTCCTGTTTGAGTATGAAGTGGTCTTATTTTGTATTTCTTTGATTACTAATGAAGTTGAGTATTTTTCATGTTTATTCCCAGTTTTCTTTTCATGAAGTATAACACTTGAAAATAACTTCCTTATTGTTGAGATACTTGGGTTATTTGTAGTTCTTCTCTATTAAGGCTTCAGGGAAAATCTTTGGCACAATAGCTTTTTAATTTCTTCTTTCTTTGTTTTTAATTTCCTGAGGTGAGATTTAGAGTACTTAATGGTTAAAAATGACTGTGCTCTTCTGAATTGCTGCATGATCTTGTGAATACTAATTAACCTCTGTGTTTAGTGTCCTTATCTATATGATTCCTGTCTTTTTTTTTTTTTTCCGGTGGAGGAGGGGTTGAGACAGGCTCTCACTATGTAGTCCAGTTTGGCCTTGAACTCACTATCTAGCATAGACTGTCCCTGAACTTGCTGCAGACCTCTTGCCTCAGCCTCCCAACTACGGGAATTACAGGCCTGTGCCGCCACACCCATCTCCTTCGTTCCTGTTTTATAGAAGTTCGTGGTTATGAAATAAATGAATATGGAACAATTAGCACAGTAGGTAGTCATCATAGTGTTCTGTCAGAGTGATGTAGACTTCCTGGTGCCTCTTCCTCTTTTCCTTTCTTCTTTGGAGTCACATTAATTACTATTAGGTCAGAGAGCATGAATAGTCGTAGTTCTGTACTTTTGCTGGGTATGATGGCCTCAGGGATTTAGACCCATTTTAGCACTTTCCTAAGCATCACCCAGCCACTGTAAGACCTGTTTTATCTATTTACTTTGTAATAGGAAAAAATATGTAAGATTTTTAAATGTTCAACTGATAGGTACACAATTGCTCTGAGAACCACTTCTTCCCCCACCTCACACAAGAACCCCCTCTGCCAACACATGATAGTTTCAGGAAATTAGACATGAACCTCTTGGGTTTCTGTATGCTGAGACAGCCAGCTGGGATGTGGAGGGTGCACATGTGCACACACATACACCCTAGTCTACAGAAACAGGAAGAAGTGCCATCCTCTGCCTGGGGTTCCTTAAAAGTCTCTCTCTCTTTCTCTTCACTCACAGATTGGTTTCATAAGGAAATCCTAGGAGGATAAAATCCTCTTAAGAGATGAATAATTGATTAGCTCTAGACAGAACATGCCATAAATACCCACCATGTGTGATGAGAGGGAGGAGGGCCATTCCTTTGGGGGCAGGGAAGAAGAATTTAGCTTCACTTGGAGGTGGATGCTGAACTATGGAACTGGAAAGTTGGAGCCCTCAGACAGCTGCTGGTGGAACAGAGCTAGTGTGTGGGATTGAGAAGTACTAGGTGGGACTTACTGGCCAGCTGGCAGGGAAGCAGCCACCACTCTCCTGCAGATTCCACTGTAGAGAAGAACAGGGCACTGGCCTGGTGGAGTCTGACTACAGACTTGCTCATTCTGGGTGGAAACACCTTCTTGGACAAGTTTCTTCAGATGGTGTATAACTGTTGACAGTCAGCAAGTCAGCCCTCTGGACTCTATTCTTCTTCTAAATTGACCTTTTATTGAGGCCCTAAGAAGTGATAGTCAACAAGGAATTTGCTGATAATGTTGTTAATCTTCTCCTATTTTTTTTTTCCTCCACGGTGCTGAGGCTTAAACTCAGGGCACTCACATGTACTTGTAAGTGCTCTACTGATTTGTATCCTCGGCTCTTTTTATTTTGAGACCAACGCTTGCTAAGTTTCTCATGCTGGCCTCAACTTGCAATCTTCCTGCCCCAAGCTTCCAAGTAGGTGAGGTTATGGGTGTGTATCGCTGTGTTCAGCTGTTTGCCTTTAATAGAGAATTAGTGGACTGGTTTCAATGAGTTGATACTCTTAAGAGTCAGAAAAGATTTGGAAAACTGGTGTCATTTCTACACTTCTTCCTGTGTTGTTGATGGAATGAAGTGTTTGAGAGTGGATTTCCATGCTTTTCTAGTCTTGTATGCATTTGGAGATTCTCAAGCCTCATGGATATGCCTCTGTTGAATACCTGTAGGTGTCTGGGGACTAGTGATGGGGATTTGGGAGCCAAGAGATTTTGTTGTAGAGGAGGTAGCAGTGGGGCCTTGACAGTCCTGACCAGGTAATGTGCAGGGTCAGATCCCAGCAGCTGTCCTTGTAGCCCTGAAGGGAATGTAAAGTATTATGAAGGCAAGAACTCCTACTGCAAGTGGCAGTTCATAGGTACATCTCACCTGCTCATGAAATAGAGGGGTTAGATCTTTTCTTGAATCTGAGGACATTTTCTCTGCTTTATTGTTTTACTTCCTCTTAATCTTCCACTAATCCTTCCTACAACCTGCACTGCAGGGAGCCCTGCTCCTGGACTATAAAAATACTCCATGCTGTGTTCTTGCTGTGGTCACACACACCTGCCTTGTCCTACTTCAGAATCAGGATACACTCCAGAGTTTACCCATCCCAAGCCTTCCATGATTGTGTGCCTTTACATGTGGAATTCTTCCTCCTTTCTGTCTTCCAAAATACCTGTCTTTCCAGCCTCATCTTACAGGTAACTTTGACATGAAATCTTTCTGGATACCTAGGTACCCAAATATGCACTGGTCCAGAGAAAACTAACACTCCTCCCGTGTCCCATGGGCACACCCGTGTGTGCCCTGCTTTCACAGCACTGGTGAGCTTTAGGGCATTTGTTTATAGACTGTCTTTCCCTTTTATTGTTATCTTCTTGAGGTTCTTGAAATAGTCTGGATTTCTCATATAAGAGATAGATAATAGGAATTAGGAAGATCGCATATTCTCAAAGGGGAAGAGAATCAAGAGATGGAGGGAACTAGTAGAGAGGTGGGAGAGAGAGAAGGGATAAGGAACCAAAAAAAGGAATTGGAGTATGTGATGCACATGTATCAACTCCACACATGGAGTATAAACATAGACCAAAAAAGGGGAGATTATCAAGAGATGGGTAGAGAAGGAAAGGAAGGAAAAAGGGATGAAAAAAGGAATTAAGATGTGTCATGTATATGTACTAACTCCACATAAGGAATGTAAACGTGATGTACTACACACATGTACTAATAAACTTAAAAAAAAAGAAAAAGTCTGGACTATTGCTAGGTAATAAACTGGCCCAATTTATAATGACATAAAACACCAGCCATTTAATTGTGCTCTCTGGATTAACAAGTCAGAAATTTCATATTATGAGTAACTTGTCTGTATTACTTGATGTTTAAGATGTCAGCTGGTCAGGCTTAAGAGCTCTAAGTAACTTGATGCCTGAACTGGGACCCTCAAAGGGTCCCTCAGCCACATGTTTGGTAGCTAGCAGCAGCTGTTGGTTGGGACCGCAGTTGGGAATGTTGGCTGCCCATGGGCCTGGGCTCCTTCACAGCGTGGTTGCAGTGAGTGAATGTCCCAAGAGAACCAGGTGGAAGTTGTATTGCGCTTTTTGATGTAGCCTTTAGTGTCATATAGTGTCACTTCTACCATTGTCACAAGCCCACCTAGAATAAAGGGAAGGAAATCTAGACCCATCTCCTTTGTGGAAGAAGTGCCACAGTCACAAAGTAACAAGGGGGATTGTTGTGGCCATCATCGGAAGGCACAGTCTGCCACACATACTAAGCACTAGATACGAACATACGGCCTCCTTAAATCTGAAGGTCAAACAAGGGATGGAATATGAGAACGAGTTATGAAGTTGGGAGTCTCAAGGAAGAGTGAGGTATAATCAATAAAGATAGCAGGGTGGAAAAAAGAATGTGTGTATGTGTATGATGAAGGAGGACTTGGGGGTACAGACACTTGCTTAAAGGAGCCACTGTTGTGTGGGACAGTTAAAAATCACACACACACAAATGACCTATCTTAGGAGGGCTGGAGTATAGAGGGAGGAGACAGAATAGGCTACAGGTTTGTGCTGGAAACATTGTCAAGTGTAAAAACAGAAAAGGAGCCATAGGAGATGAGAGTTAAGTTTTGTTTTAAAGTAGGGGAACCTTAGTGGGCTTCATAATCCAAGAGTTGGAGCTTGCTAGAGGGCAGTTGAGAAGTCCAGGCAAGAACTATACACTTAGGAGCATCCTCACAGCAGTGTTTGTTGGAGCCCAGAGGGAAACGAAAACTGAGAAGGAAAGTGTGGAGGGTTTCAGAGTTGAAGATTGCCTGAGCTGGGACTCTGAAAGGACCTCCATTCTCCTCTAGTGTTGTTCTGCCACCCACCCTGCTGATGACTGCCAGACAACTACTACTTGGTCACTTTGTCCACATCTCCATGAATAATAATATCTTCTCACTGGTAGAGGACTGTGTTCAGTAAATTTTTGAATTTCACTATATTAAGACAATTCTCCAGTTAGACTGGGGATTTAGCTCAGCAGCATGAGCGCCTGCCTGGCAAGTGTGAGGTTGCAAGTTCAATCCTTTTATGAGAGAGAGAAAGAGAGAGAGAGAGAGAGAGAGAGAGAGAGAGAGAGAGAGAGAGAGAGAGAAAATTCTCCCCTTCAGTAAAGTATAAGGTTTTCTGTCTACAGCTTTACCCATTGTCTAATTTCATCTCAAGGGCCATTCAAGTCTAATTCTTGTATGAAGTATTTGTTTTTCTTGACAAATTATTCTTGTATACATTTATGGGCTACCCTTTTAACATTTTAAGCTGTTCCGCTTTCACTGTGCCCTGAAGATATGGCCCCAAAAGGAAGCCTATGTGCAGATGAGACTGTCTAGGTAGAGCAGTGCTGTCACTGCCTGTGCAGTGGGTCCTGTTTAGGTTATGTCATAGCTGTATGTGACCCATTAGTTGAGAATGACATCATCTTGAAAGACTGCAACCTGCATTTATAAAGAAAAGAAGGAAAGAAGAAAAATATATTTATTTAGTAAGGGGAAGAATTTTTTTTGTGTGTCTTACCCACACTGTCTATCATATCTATGTCTTGCATAAAGTATTTAGTAGGAATCAATTAGGTAAGAAAGAAGTCTTTTTTTTTTTTTTTTTTTTTTTGTACCGGGGATTGAACTCATGACCTTATGCTTGCCATGCAGGCGCTTAAGCCACTGAGCTAAATCCCCAGCCCCTAAGGAAAAGTATTTTGTAAAATGTCATTTAGAAGTACACAGTGGATCACAGTGTAAAATGT
Source organism: Dolichotis patagonum (assembly GCA_004027295.1). Classification (NCBI taxonomy): domain Eukaryota; kingdom Metazoa; phylum Chordata; class Mammalia; order Rodentia; family Caviidae; genus Dolichotis; species Dolichotis patagonum. The sequence continues at coordinate 99,860 of PVJX010001283.1, forward strand.
ACTTCTTAATATGGATTGTAGTCAGAAGGTTTGAAACAGTCACATCATATCATATTGGATGTACCATCCATTAGTTGTCTATCTTTATCCCATCTAATTCCTAAAAATTTAAATGCCCACTACTGCCACTTTTAGGTGCTTCTCCTATCTTGAATTTGCATAGACATAGTTTGAGGTCTTAGTATGGGACCTTATTTGCTCTGTTACTTTTTTCATTTCTAGCCTGTTGATCTTTTGGCACCTGGTCCAGCCCGTTTGACCTTGAAGCACCTGCTGCTGTCATTCAACATAGTTTTATCACTATTTTTAAACTGTCTATTTAATAAGTATCCCTTCTCTGTAAATACGTTGACCAGGACAGTTGTGAGAACAAAGCTCTGTGGTAGAGCACTAGAGGACAGTCCCCCCAGGACTTGCAACACCACTTGTGCTTTTTGAGCATAGTCACCTACCAGGTGGGCAGCCAGCCCTGACAGCCTGTAATTCTCTGGGGCTGGCCTCAGAGGGGTCATAGCAGATCTTATGAAACCTGAACATCTACATACTGAGTTGCAAACTAAAAAGCCTGCAGGGGTTTGGCAGGTAACACAAGTGAATAAAGTGATAATTAATTCAAGCAATTAATAAGTAATCTCTGACTCCTAGACTTGATTTCAAGAAGGCAAAGTGGAGTGGTGAAACTCGGAAATGAATTGGAAAAGTTATATTCTGGATAAGTGGTAGCCACTGCTCTGTCACAAATTTGCCGGATGGAAATAGAGACCTTCAAGAAAACCAATGTTTTACAGGCAGTTTTATTTTTGAATGCTGGGAAATCAGGCATTAACACCATGTAGGACAAACAAAACAGATCTGTGGCAGATTTGGCCTGTACCTGTCAGCTAGGGTGTCTCTGTATCTGCTGGTCCACTTGACCACATGATGCAAATGAGTGAGATTGGCTAGATGTTGACAGGTTGATGGTTGACCTGACTTCTTGTGGTTCCTCTGTCCTTTCAGGAATCCTAACTGGGGCTGTTCTTGAACTTAATTGCCCTATGTTTGGGCTGGTTCTTGCCCTTCTTCTTTCTCTTGCTGGCCAGTTTACTTCAGGATTATTGGCAGGTGTTGAGAAATGTATGAGTAGGATCCCTTGGCTGGAAAACTGGAATCTAGGGTTTCTTAGAATCTGTTGGTGTACAAGGCTGGTTTCACTTCCTTCCCCATATACCCATATCCACTTTTCCCTTCTGTATTTCTCTCAGAAAGCATTTTCCTTCCCAGAGAATCCACAGGCACAAAGCTGGCCTAGTCCTTCCTTGTTCTTATTCACATACCAGATGACTTTTAAGACCTTTTTTAATTGTTTTGACCATTTTGGGGAAGCCTCAGCACATAAAGTATTAGTCTTTCTGGCACTGTTTTTGTAAATTTATGCTACTCTCATGTTTCATCTTAGTTATGCATGCTCCTTCTGTCTTTTACACGTGCATTTAAATTTTGATCACTTCAAATTTGGTAGTCTTTGTTAGGCACTTTAGTGTATGCTTTTAAAAAGGGAATGTTGGGTCATCAGCTGTATTCCTAAGTGTCTAAAAGGTCATCTTCCCCAGGGTAGGGAGAGGCTGGATGATTCAATGACCAGTGGGGAACTGGAGGGCTTACATTGTCCTTGGAGTGTGTTACCGCACTAGCTATGGGCAGGAGGCATGGAAGTCATTATATTTGGACATTACTTTGCAGGAATTAGTACCTAGTGAGAGGTAGTAACTTGAATATGAAATAGTTGTGGCACATGCTATAGTGCCATGGGAACCTGGGAGGAGGAGCTATGGTATACAAGGGGGCATGAGTATCCAAGAGAAGGGGCCATAAGTAACTTTGCCACCTGAGTTAAGAGGAAGTCACACTAAGCTAGTGCTTGAAGGATAAGCCAGAGTGATCCCGCTAAGAGGCTAGGAAGGCTGGTAACTGCGTGTACAAAGCTTGGTAACGTTGGAGAATGTGTCCTGTTAGATAAGCATAAAGGTCTTTTGTGTCTGGAACAGGAGCAATGATGAGGAGGATAAGGCAGGATCTGCCAGCTGGATCTTCCCTTCCTACAGCTCTGATTCCATGTCCAGTGTTGACTACTGCTTTGGGAGCCCATGATGGCCATGTCTGACAGTTATGGGGCTAGCATCATTTTAGCCTCTGTTTAAAATGTTTTGTATCCTGTCAGAGGAACCGACTTCTTTTTATCCAAAATGTTTTTACTTCATTTACTTTATTATTTTCTTTATATATGTGTATTTTTTCTATATGCATTTTTTTTCAGAAATGTTTGAAAAAAAGCTGGAACTGTAAGTCCTTTTGCCCTTAAACACTTCATTGTGTGTGTCATAAGAGCAGGGACATTCAGTTATATAACAATAATCTAATGACCCAAGTCCAGATTAAGATGGACGCAGTAAGCCAGGTGTGGTAGTGTACACCTGTCACCCCCGGCACTCGGGAAGCTGAGGCAAGGGGGATCACTGTGTGTTTGAGGCCAACCTGGATGACATGGTGAGTCCAGGCCAGCCTGAACTACATAGCAAAACCCTGTCTCAAAAAAAAAAATTGAGACAATATTATCTTGTCCACGTCCATACTCAAATTTCACCAATTGTCCCAATAATGCACTTTATTGCTGTTTTCCCCCTAGTGTACTATTTAACCTCTGAACATGCATTTTGTCTCATAAGATATAAGAGGTTTTGAGAATATTTTGGACACTTTCTTAGAATACCCTGCAATTTGGGTTTATCTGACATTTCCTCATGAATGGATTCTAGTCCTTAGTATATCATATCAAGAACCATATGATGTTGGTTTGTCCCAATACTGGTGATAACTTTGGCCATTCATTTAAGGAGGTGTCCACTAGATTTTTTCACTATTAACTTATTACTGTAAGTAATCTATAGGAGATGCTTTGAGACCATGTGTATATTCTGTATCTCAGGCTTCCATCTAGTGCTTGCAGCATCCTCTGTGACTTTTGAAACCTGTCATTGCTTCTGAAGGATAAGTTTTATAACTTCAGTGTCATATCTTTGCCTTAGCCTTACTAGGCTAGGCCCTCCTGGCCTCTTTCTGTCATACCTTCCCTTTTGTGTGTTTATGTAGCTCACATGTGATAGTGCATCCTGGGCTTGGGGAAAGGTCTGAATCTTTTCTCCAGAAGCAGTTTGCTTGTCATCAGCATTATAGGCTCAGCACGAGGCTGACTGTGCGCTGTGTAAGATCATCAGTGTTTCCCTCAGGCCCAGGGCTATGTGGGGGAATGTGACCTGTCACAACCTGTCTGAGCTAACTTAGCTTGGCTTAAGAGGGCCAGTAATGAGGAGAGAAGGGAACCTGTCCCAGGTTGAGTTTGTGAAAGCATCTTTCTTGACCCCTGCACACATAGGCTTCCCACTTACAGCACATGGTTGTGTGCTGGGCTTGGATAAACATAGTTCTAGTGTGACTTTGGTCACTATGAACTCACAGTGAGCTAAGGACCCCTTTCATCCTCCTCCCCCTTTTTGGTGTCTTTGGTTTTGGTGGAGTACTGTCAGTGTAATTGATCAGCCCCACTTGAGGCTTGAGCGACACTGAAAACTCCACATTAGGATATCTTGAAGCTGTCCCTTCTTTCTTGCTGGTGAAGCTAGCTAAGGAATAGAGACACAGGAAGATGAACTGAGGCTCAAAAAGTACCAGGGAGAGGATTTGCAAGAAAAGCAGAATTGAGAGTGGTATGAAGCAAGGTGATGCTTTTCAAATAATGTGGTTCATTTTTCCCCATTTATTTCCTCTCCCCTTTCTCTCCAGACAGGCTCAGAGCTCAGCCCAGTTGATGGACCTGTTCCAGGTCAGATGGACTCAGGGCCAGTGTACCATGGGGACTCACGGCAGCTAAGCACCTCAGGGGCGCCGGTCAATGGTGCTAGAGAGCCCGCTGGACCCAGTCTGCTGGGGGCTGCAGGTCCTTGGCGGGTAGACCAGAAGCCCGACTGGGACGCTGCCCCAGGCCCAGCTCACACTGCTCGCCTGGAAGATGCTCACGATCTGGTGGCCTTTTCGGCTGTGGCCGAAGCTGTGTCCTCTTATGGGGCCCTTAGCACCCGGCTCTATGAAACCTTCAACCGTGAGATGAGTCGTGAGGCCGGGAATAACAGCAGGGGCCCCCGGCCAGGGCCTGAAAGCTATTCTGCTGGCAGTGAAGATCTTGACACGCTGCAGACGGCCCTGGCCCTTGCACGGCATGGCATGAAACCACCCAACTGCAACTGCGATGGCCCAGAATGCCCTGACTACCTCGAGTGGCTGGAGGGGAAGATCAAGTCTGTGGTCATGGAAGGAGGGCAGGAGCGGCCCAGGGTCCCGGGGACTCTGCCCCCTGGGGAGACTGGCCTCCCAGCACCAAGTACCAGGCCACTTCTTAGCTCTGAGGTCCCCCAGATACCTCCCCTGGAAAGCCTGCCCCTGTCCCAGAGTGCCCTGAGCATCGCCAAGGAAAAGAACATCAGCCTGCAGACTGCTATTGCCATTGAGGCCCTCACACAGCTCTCCTCCACTCTGCCCCAGCCTTCTCATTCCACCTCCCAGGCTTCCTGCCCCCTCCCTGAGGCTTTGTCCCCTCCTGCCCCTTTCAGGTCTCCCCAGTCCTACCTCCGGGCTCCTTCATGGCCTGTGGTTCCCTCTGAGGAGCACCCATCTTTTCCTCCTGATAGTCCTGCCTTCCCTGCAGCACCTCCTAGAACTGAGTTTCCTGAAGCATGGGGCACTGACACCCCACCAGCGACACCTCGGAACTCCTGGCCAGTGCCCCGCCCAAGCCCTGACCCCATGGCTGAACTGGAGCAGTTATTGGGCAGTGCCAGTGATTACATCCAGTCGGTATTTAAGAGACCTGAGGCCCTGCCCACGAAACCCAAGATTAAAGTTGAGGCACCCTCTTCTTCCCCAGCCCCGTCCTCATCCCCCATTCTCCAGAGGGAGGCTCCCACACCAGCCTCGGAGCCTGACACCCACCAGAAGGCCCAGACCGCCCTGCAGCAGCACCTCCACCATAAGCGTAGTCTCTTCCTAGAACAGTCCCATGATGCCTCTTGTCCTCCTGGGGAGCCTCCTGCTCCTGGCTGGTGGGCCCCACCAAGCTCTCCTGCTCCACGGCCTCCAGACAGACCACCCAAGGAGAAGAAGAAGAAGCCCCCCCCACCAGCTGGAGGTCTTGTGGGAACAGACAAAGCTGCCCCTGGGATCAAGCCCAGTGTCCGAAAGCCCATTCAGATTAAGAAGTCCAGGCCACGGGAAGCGCAACCCCTCTTCTTGCCTCTCCGACAGATCATCCTGGAAGGGCTGAGGCCCCCAGCCTCTGAGGAAGGGCAGACGCATGTAGCTGCCCCTCTCTCTGCCCCTGCCCCTGCCCCTCCTCCTGCCCCACTCCCTCTCCCTGCCTCACAGGGCTGTGCTGTCCCGTTGCCCACAGAACCTTCTCTTGCGCTATTTGCACCTAGTCCCTCCGGGGACAGCCTGCTGCCCCCTACTCAGGAAATGAGGTCCCCCAGCCCTATGGCCACCCTGCAGCCAGGCTCCACTGGCCCCCTTCCCCCTGCTGATGACAAGCTGGAAGAGCTCATCCGGCAGTTTGAGGCTGAATTTGGGGATAGCTTTGGGCTTCCTGGCCCCCCTTCTGTGCCCATTCAGGACCCTGAGAACCAGCCAACATGTCTCCCAGCCCCCGAGAGCCCATTTGCTACTCGTTCCCCCAAGCAAATCAAGATTGAGTCTTCAGGAGCTGTGACTGTACTCTCAACCACCTGCTTCCATTCAGAAGAAGGAGGCCAGGAGGCCACACCCACCAAGGCCGAGAATCCACTCACACCTACCCTTAGTGGCTTCTTGGAGTCACCTCTTAAGTACCTGGACACACCCACCAAGAGCCTGCTGGACACACCTGCCAAGAGGGCCCAGGCCGAGTTCCCCACTTGTGATTGTGTTGGTAAGTCACTGGGTGTTGGGTAGGACAAAGAGCTGCAGCCTGGTGGACTTGGAATCTAAGCTCTGTCTTTCATGTGACAAACATTCACTGTGTGCTGACCCTCACCCTGGGTCCTGGGAGCCCAGAAATGGGCTGATAGGTTAGTGGAAAAGACACTGAAAGAAACTGTTGCGATGTGCTGTGATGTGTGCTATAGCAGTGGAGGTGGGGACAGGTGCTGTAGGGTACAGACCTAGCTGAAGCCATCATGGAGGCTTAGAAAGTGGCACCTGTGCTGAGCTGTGCAGGGGTGTCAGGTAGAAAGACATTCTAGGAAGAAGGAGCAGCCTGAGCCATAGCAAGGTGAGACTTGCTTGAACTATTCTTGGTCTGGCAAGAGTAAAGGGGATAAGCAGGAGTCAGATAGAGTAGGGTCTGAGAGCCAAGGTCAAGAATTAGATTTGATCCCATGGAAAGCAGTGAGCTCCTCAGAATTTTAAAGCTAGTGAAACCTTGTCACCTTATTCTTACGAAAGACTGTCCTGGCTTGTGGGGAGAAAAGATTGATGGGGAAACTGTAAGAAAGTTGTTAGGAGTCATGACAGAAATGGAAATGATTGCCTGGAAGAGTAGGTGGGATGGGGCAAACTGAGGATTTCAGGGGCCTCTTAGGATGAGGCCAACTTTGATCTCAACTTTGATGGTGTTCACTGAGGACATAGGTTTGATGGGGGAGGCAACAAATTATCTTTGTGTAGCCTGTCTTTAAGTTGCTGAAAGGCCAGACATGGAGCTCTGAACTAGGAGTTTTAATGAGGTTACTTTTTTTTTTGTACCAGGGATCAAGCTCTTGACCTTGGACTTACCAGGCAAGCCCTTGAGCCACTGAGCTAAATCTCTGGCCCATGAGGTTACTTTTGAGTGGTATGTGCAGCTGTGCTGTGAGTCAGTGTTGAGGAGTTAAGTCAACCCTTAGACCTTGGCTTCAGGCACAAAAAGGCCACAGGGCCTCTGAGAAAGCTCCTGTGTATGTGACTGTGTCACCAAGGTTTTGGGAGCAGTGGTAAGCACCAGGTTCACTGGGCTCCTGTACTCTGCTGTTTATGAAGTATTCTGTGAAAGATGTGTGCATTTCAGATGTTGACAGAAAAACTTGGATGCTAGTGATAAGCATGTTGCATTCTTGTGACTGTGTGGTACACAAATGGGTCTTAGGGAAAGGTTTTCTTCTTGACTTGTTGAAATGTCTAAATAGCAAGTAAATTGTGTGATTTGTTGGGATGCTGCATTGGGTCAGTGAGGAAAGACTGGGCTATCCTTCAGCTTCCCCTGACTCCTGGGTATGAGGCAGAGTAGGGTGACAAGGATTCTCATGGAGAGCATAGGCAACTGGACCCATGCTTCAGTGGGAGAAGAGATATGGCAGGTCCTGCTGAATGTTCACAGACATGCTCCAGGGCTGTGCATGCCACTCAACTTGCTTCTTCCCATGACTGGTAATGGTATGACTTGTATGGCCCCCTTACTTCCCAGTGTTTGGAAGAACCTTGTTCTGATCACGGTGAACACACACACACACACACACACACACCTGCCACTGTGTGTATTTGTCCCACTGCCTGTTTCATTCTGGTTGATGTTTCTCCCCCTTGCAGGTTGGAAATGTCTTTACCTAGTGCTTAGGACAGGTGCTCTTTAATATTTTAATTGTTGAGTTCAAAACTACATAGACGTTAGGGTTAGTTAAACTAGTATTTTAATTTGAATTTCAACTCCGTCGCTTAGTAATTGACAGAGTTTGGGCACTTTATGCAACTTTCAGTGTTTGTTTCCTCCAGGGTTCACTGAAAATGATAATAACAACCAGTCACCAGGGCTGCCTGAGGGTTAGGTTAGTTCATCTGAGCAAGCACTTAGAACTACCTTTGTTGCGTAATAATGCTTAGAAGAGTGTCAGCTGGTATTGTATTGAAAGAAGAAAAGAAAGAGAATACCATATGTTATAAAGAAAAAGTCTTGAAAAAAAAGAAAGAAAAAGGGTTGACTGTTCCTTTATCAATATAAACCTCATATAACTACAAGAGGAGTACTAAGAGAAATCGTTCAATGCTGCAGAACTTAGTGGCTTACCTGAGACTGAATAGGTGATAAAATGTCCAGTGACCCATACCATGTGCCACCTCTCTCTGCATTCTTACGTGGGAAGTGGCTATATTGTAAGAGCTGTGTAAGACCGGATTTGGTTTCACCATGCAGAGTGACGTTCTATTTCAGAAACTCTTGTTCAGAGCTGAGTATTGAAGGCGTCAGTGAACACAGATGAGGAGAGGTGAGCAGGTGGCCTCTCCAGACCCAGGAAGGCATGAACAAAGGGTTTGGGGTAGCAGGAAGTTCATGTGTGGATGAAGGGCCCATTGTACAGTGTTCCCTTGTGTTCCTTGACCCTGAGGAATCCCCAGAAAGGACACTTCCCAGCTCAATGCCAGTGAACAGAAGTACAAGCAATAGACAGTCAATGTTCAAGATACCCAGAAGTGGCAACACAGCAGCTGCCATCTCAGCAGTGGGAGGAGGGCCAGGCAGTGGGCAAGGGTAAAGGGAACAAAGAGCATCATCAGTGCTAGTCGTTTACTATTCCAGGTTGTATTTTGTCTACATCTTGTTCTAAATGCAGAACTAGAAACAAATCTAGTGTATGGTTAATGTTTAAATTATAGGCAAAGGCTTGGTGAAAACAGAATAGAGTAGTAATTATCATCTTAGCTAGTTTTTAAAAATGGGGGAAACTAGAAGCAACTATGTCAGTTGATTGTTTCTGTGATCAGTCTATGGGTGACTTTTCCTTCATGTTTTCTGAAATGTTCTATGATGGATGTGTATTTTATAATCAAGATATACTTTTAAAAGTGTATACTAGGAGTTGCATGGAAGTAGGAGTAGCATAGAATACAGATTATTAGAGGGTAGTGACTCTGGGAGAAGACCAGTTAGGAAGCCACTGAAAGTGACAACAATAATAGTATTTATGTAAGACTCATTCTGTCCGAGGCACTGTGCCAGGTACTTTATAGGAACCACCTCATTTAATCCTTATAACAGTTGTACAAGGTGAGGACTGTTGTGACTCCATTTTAACAAGGAGGAAACAAAAGCCAGGTTAAATAATTTTCCAGGGTCATGGAAATGGTATGAAGCTTGAACCTAGGCAATTGGACTCCTAACCAGCATGCCATATTGTGATTGAAATTGGTTAGTTGAGAAATAAGCCCTACCTATAACAGTAGCAGTAGAATGAAGAGGGCCACGGAAGAAGGGATTTGCCCTGAAACAGTTTATGAAGGACCCGGCTGTTCATGTTGCAAAAGGTTACCCTATATTCCAAAAGCATCTAGAGCCCCTGGTATCAGGGACAGGTGCTTTATCAAGTGGTGCCATGGAATATATCTTTGTGAATTCAGGCTGAGGACAAGGCTTAGAAATGAAGGTGCTTATGCTGGGATTAATAAAAGATGGAAACCATCTCGTATTCCAGAACCTCATTTTCTTCCCATGGTAGGTGGTGATTCATAGAAGGAAGTATTTTTCATAGATGTGACAGTAAAATTTGAAGACTTCTTAAGCACTTACAGTAAACAATTGATGAGAACTTATGGGAACAACTTTATAAAAGCACAAATAATTCCTATAGCACAGCAAAAAACCAAACCAAAACAAAACAAAAACAAAAAAACCAAACCTATTAAAGTTTCTTGGTAAATCTTGCTAAATATGGAATTTTGGCCCATGTTGTTGTCATCAAGTAACCAAGATCCTAAGCACCAAGAGAGTTGTTTTAACCTTTTACAAAAATTACGAGTGTCTAAGGGGCTGAATGGTTCTATATGAGTTTGTTTTCTGAATCTTGAAATATTAGAATTAAAGCTTCAGGTAAGTAAATTTAGAAGACATACCAAAGAATGTCTTTCTCCAGAAGGTAGTGTGATACTTATTTGAGCGAATTTAACAAGTTGAAGTTCTGCATTTTATCATTGCAGGGAATGTGTGGGTGTCACTATAGTTCTCACATTTTGAAGCATACATTGAAGTCCGCTGACCTCCTGTGACACCCTTGTCAGAGGCAGGATGATACCTACAGATGTCAGTGCAGGCCTTGTTGTGTCCCTGCTCAGTGATGGGGAAATTTCTCAGAGGAACCAGGTTAGGACAAAAAATGAGTCCAAGTGACTTCTTAGTGAGGAAAAACATCCTGAGACCTAGCCATCATTGTATAGATGCGGAAGCAGTCTGTGGTAGCTTTAAAGTGTTGTCTTGATGTCTCTGAGGAGCAGCTGACAGGAAGCTGCAAAGACTAAACCAGACTAAGGCAGAGCAGGAAGTTAGGGCATGTGGATTTTAGGAGTCACCATCATTGAAATATTGCCTTTATAACCAGTTGGTTTTCCTACCCTAAAGAAATAGTCATTAGAAAGAATCTCCTTTGCCTAGAGCATGGTGAAAGTGGATGTGGCTGATTGCGCTGTCAGGTAATTTTAGTAGGGACCACAGTCCTGACCGGAGGACACTAAATTACCTGTTCATAATCATGTAAAATCTGCTTTCTATAGTTTTTATTTTGATGAGAATGAATGTCCCTCCTCCCTTACATTCAGTTTGAAATGATGAATAACCTCGTATCCTTTAAATATTTTTCAAGACCATACACTATCTGGATACCAAGATGAAAATGGTAAATCTGATGCTGGGCAGGAGGGTATCAGAAGGAACTTCCTGGAGGAGGTGATATCTGTCTGCTGAGTTTTAAGAGATTATCAGAAGTTTAATTGGTTAACAGAGATAAGGTGCCATGTGTCAGGCAAAGGGATGTGGGATGAAAAATCACATGAAAATATGGAGATGAAAGAACACAGGGAAATACAAGCAGTTCTGATGTGACTACTGTGCTAGATGGAGGACTGGGAGTGGCTGAAGAGCAGAGTTTCATGATAGCAATGGCAGAGAAACCAGTGTGCAGAGTTGGATGTCTTTCAAGCAAGAAATAATGGTTACCTGAACTGAGAGGATGACACTGAGTAGGAAGGAGGCGAGCAGAGGATGAAAGAAGGTAAAATAAAAACAATTAACTGTGTTGGTGATGGATGTAGGAGTAAGGGAGGAGAAGAAGCAGTCTTAGCAACTGAGGTTCCAGGCTGGGCAGCTGGGTAGATGAGTTGCCATTCCCCAAGATTAGAAATTCTGAAGGAGATCATGTTCAGCCACCAGCCGTGGAGACATCTGTGGAAGCACCTGTGGTGTCTGTCTGGTCGAATCTGTGAATTAGAGGTTCTTTGACAAACTGATAGTACTATACTTGAAGTTTCAGTCTTGGTCATTTCATCAGGCTGGATGTGCCAGGAAGAAACCTGAGAATAGAGAAGACCAACATTTGGGAAGAGAGGCAGTCAAATAGGAGGCTCTGAGTAACACACAGAAGAACGTGGAAAAAAACCTTAGGGAAGGGTAGATTAGAGAACTAATATATGATTTCAAGTTTGAGAAGGCTAACAGGATCAGTGCTAGAAAAGAATCAGGATTTAATGTTGGGTTCTTTGTCTGACTTTATTTGTTCTATGTGTACTAGTCTTTGCAGTTAAACCTCAGGTTTCTTAAGAACATGAATTGTCTGTTGTATTTAAAAAGCACTTACACTGGTGCTGAGCATATGGAAAGTGCCTGTGTATTTTTTGGTTAATTGGTCAATCTTATTCTATCTGTTATTTCAGCTCTACAAAGATGTCAGATCAGTTTGGGGCATGATCACCTTATCTTTAATCTTAGTCAGCAGCACATGGGCCCATTATTATAATGATATTTTTATCTGTTACCAGTAAACCCAGCATGTTTGTGCATAGACTTACAGGCAACTGACCTGAGATTTCAATATAAAACACACTTGATTCACAGTCCTAACCGTCTACCTGCCCACCTATAACTTTATGACTATCAAGAGGCAGTCAGTTATTGGCTGTTGTGGAAGTGGAATCTAATTAGCTGTATACTTGTAAGCTGTTGAGCTGTAAGTCCACTAACGTATTAGAAAACTAAAGCATTATAGAAGACTGTTTGCAAAGAAAAGATGGGTGCAAATAAAACCCGGGTATAAATTTGACACCTATGCATTAATTGTTCACTGTCTCTCAGAACCAGTGCCATAAAAGAAAAAGTGGTTCAGCTCTGCTCCCATGTGTATTTCTGGCCTATAGACTTCCCCACAGGGAAAGTGTAGCTGTCCTAGTCCAGTGGTCTCCAACCTTTTTGACACCATGGACAGGTTTCTTAGAAGATAGTCTTCCTATGGATGGGATGGGCTTGGGAGTTCAGAATGATTCAAAGGAGCACACAGGCTACTTCCCTTACATGGATGAGCACACACAGTTCACAGGAAGGTTCACAGTCCTATGAGAATCTTTGGCTGCTGCTGACCCAACAGGCCACTGAGCTCAAGCAGTAATGCAAGCAGTGGAGACCAGCTGCAAATACAGATGAAGCTTTGCTCCATAGTCCTGCCTTGCAGTCTAGTTCCTAACAGGCCACAGACAGTATCTGCCTATTCTATGTTTAGACAGGCCAGGAAAAATGGAAGATTCATTTAGAAACTGAGGATCCTTCTTGGTGTTATAATGAGTAGTTTCTTATGTTTAGTATCTCTTACTGATAGCAGAAAAGATACATTTCATTCTCTCCTCAGCCTGGTGCAGCAGTATAAAAGAGTGTGTTTTCTATTTTAATGAGTATAAAATTAAGTGCACAGGGTTAAGAAAAAATACCTAGAGCCATATAATGAACATTTTCTCAAAGATTGAATTTGCTCTCCTAAGCTCTCTCTTTTCCAGAGCTCTTTATTACATATTTTAAGAAAAAATACTTTACTTGTCTTACTGCTCAAAGTAGGTGTATTTTTCTTTAAGAAGAGTTAAGCCATTTTTCTGTTGTCACTTTACCTTTATGAAGAAGAAATATCACACTGGGGACCAAAAGGAAAAAATGGTGATTAGATAGCAAGATAGTAGAATACTTCTTTCTTGAAGCCTGGTGATAGAAACCAGAAGAAACAAAATTAGAGGAGAAAGCTTCGTCAACTGAAATTGGGGGATAATGACAATCTTAAATGATGAGTTCTGTCTGTTAAAATAAAAGGTGTACAGTAGGGTGTACAATTCTGTGTTAGAAAAACAGTTGTGGAGACTCCGAGGGATGGCATAACTTGGAGAAAAGGGTTGGAGAGCACCACTTAGAAGCATGTTCTATGGAAAGCTAGAAGTGAAAGCAGGTGATTTTTTTCCTGTACTCCAGCTTCTGGTGGGGTAAAATCCTGCCAGATGTGGGCCTTTATTTATTTTTTAAATCTTGATGTTTTATCAGAGTCACTAGTGCATATCTTTTTGAGAAACTAAACCAAAATCTAGAGTATCTCCACCGTCAGGACAGAACCCTCAATATATAAACACATACAAATTTAGAAGAATTAAGTCCAGCAGAGTGCTTGGAGGTGAAATTTCCCAGTTGTAACTGTCCACAGCCAGCCCCATTCCCTCCCATCCCCTCTTAGACTGCTGAACTTTTAAACTAATAATTGAAACCTCTACAAGATTCAGTTCTCTAGCTTAATTTCTAAGGAAAGAAGTTGCGCGGTGACCACCAGAGTAAAATTCTTAATTTTTGGCAAATGAGTGTAAGACCAGTGGCTTTCAAGAGAGCAGTTCTGTCTCTGTCCTCATAGATGCCATTTGACAATATTTGAGGACATTTTTGGCCATCTCAACAGTTGTGATACTGCAGACATCCAAAGACCATGGATATTGCTAAATCCTCCTCTCACAGAGCAGCTCCCACAGCAAAGGATTATCTGCTGCACTATTTTATTTGTGCTGGGGAAGAGAAGCCCTGGAAATAAGTTTTCCCTATCAAAGAGCAACAGTCAAAACAAATGAAATCCAAAATGGCACCCATTCAAACTCCGAGAAAAGTGAAGAATTTAATGTAACATGTAAGAGGAAAATTTACTTTAGAAAATAGTAAGAATTATTTAAACAACCAAGTTTTACTTTAAGGGAAGCTGAAGAAAATGATCTTTGTGAGATTAGAAATAAAAGTTGAAGTGCTAAAGTCACAAAGTGATGAGAGTTACAGATTTGAGTTCCAGAAGACCTCTGCTGTTGTGAGGCACTTAAAAACTGCGTTAGAGGTGGAGGGGAGAGGGAGGTGAAAAAAGAAATTGGTATGTGCTGTGTACGTGTGCCAGCTGCATAAAAAGTATTTTATTATAATACATGTATGGAGAGGTATTTAAGTCTTAAGTATGTGGATCAATACAGTTCTGCAAAAGTCACAGCCATGTGTAACCAGAGCAGAACTTTGCCAGCACCCAGAATACCCCTCATCTCCCCACCCAGGCACTTGCCACTCAGTCTCCGAGAGTATGGGTTGGCAAACTATGATCTTCAGACTAAATGTGGCTCATATCTATGACTAAAAGTTCTTGAATTGTGAGGAGAAATTCCCAAGAGTATTTTGTGACTCATAAAAACTGTGTGAAATTAAAATGTCAGGGTTTATAAAAGAAGTTCCATTCAAACATAGCCACAGCCTTTCCTTTGTGTCATATAAAGCTACGTTTGCATTACTATGGCAGTTTAATTACCACTGAGACTACATGCCTTGCAAGGCCTGGGTTTACTTTTCTGACCATTAAGAGAGAAAACTTGCTGACCCTTGTCATAAGGTAACTATTTCTATTCTAACTTGTAACTACACTGATCATTTTGTCCTGTTCTTGAATGTCATGTATATGGAGTCATGCACACACATGTTTGTACTCTTCTGTATTCTGGTTTTCATTTAGTGGTATGTTTGTGACATTCATCTGTTTTATGTAGTAGTACCTGCTGTTCATTCTTATACAGTATTCCATTTTGTGAATGTGCCATTGTATAGCCACTAGCTCTCAGGTGATCTTTTGATTTATTTCTAATTTGAGGTCATTATGAATCATGCTGATATAAGACATTCTTATGTGTGTATTTTGATGCCTTTATGTATACATCTTAATAATTTGCTAAGTTGATTTCTTGGACTGAAATTGTATGTGCTCAGCTGGAATAGGTGCCATCAGTTTTCCAAAGTGGTTGTAACAATTTAAACACCCACCAGCATTGCTCCAAATCCTCACCAGCAAATAGTGCCATCAGTCTTTTTGCCTTTGTGGTAGGTGTATAATAGTATCTCCTTGGGGCTTTTACATTGTCCTAATGACTGATGAGGTTGAGCACTTTTTCATATGCCCTCTCTTGTAGAGTGCCTGTGCAAATCTATTTGCTCATTTATCTGTTGTGTTTTTTGTCTTTTTCTTGCCATCTGGACATGAATCTTTTGTTGCATATTTGTGTTGTTGTTCTCAGAATATAGTGTTGAAATAAAAAGTTTGATCCAAGGCACAAAATCAACGCACAAAAATTAATAGCATTCATGTTCACTATTAAGAGACTTAGTGGGAAAGAAATTAGAATAACAATTCACAACAACTTTTAAGAAAAATGATATACTTAGGAATTAACCTAGGAAGTGAAATACCTCTACAAAAGCTACAGTACTCAGAAAAAGGAAATCAAACAAATGTTAGAGGGTAGAAAAATGCCTCCTATTCCTGGATAGGCAAATACAATATTGTCAAAATGACCATACTTCCAAAACTGATACACAGATCCAATGCAATCCCAATCAAAATACCAACAGTATTCCTCACAGAACCAGATAAAGCAGTCCAAAAAGTTGGAACCAGAAGAGACTCAGAATAGCAAACAACAATCTTGGATAACAAGAGCGAAGCAGGAGTCATCATAAGCCTGCATTTCAAGTTGTATTATAAAGCCTGCAATAAAAACATGCTACAGGCACAAACCTAGGCATGTGGACCAATAGAATAGAGGACACAGAAACAACCTGAGGCACATTCAGCTATCTGATCTTTGATAAAGGGGCCAAAAATATATGTTAGAGGAAAAATAGCCTCTTTAATAAAGGATGCTGGGAAAACTGGCTATCTACATACAGAAGATTGAAAGTAGACCAATATATCTTACCGCATACTAATCTAAAATCAAACTGGATCAAACATCTAAATGTTAGAATATAAACATTTAATCTGCTGGGAGACAAAATAGGTAAAACTTTTGAAGACCTAGACATAGGCAAGGATCTGAACTGAACCTAGTTGCACAAGAAATAGCATCAAGAATCAAAAATGGGATATCAAATTAAAAAGCCTTTTCACAGCACAGGAAACAACTAACAGAGAGAAGAGACAGCTTACAGAATTTTTTGCTAAGTATTCCTTGGACAGAGAATTAATATCTTGAGTATATCAAGAATTAAAAAAAAATACATCAAAAAATTTAAAACCCCTCAAAATAAGACTTAAAAATTGGCCTGAGGCCAGGGATAAGCTCAGTGGCACAGCACATGCCTGGCAAATATGAGGTTGTGTGTTCAGATTCCCAGTACCAAAAAAAAAAGCATGAATAGATACTTCTCAGAAGCACAAATGACTGATAAATACATGAAAAATGCTCAGCATCTCTGGCTATTAAAGAAATGCAAATTAAAACAACATTAAGATGCCGTCTTTCTCTAGAAAGAATGGCTGTCATCAAGATATCAAACAATAACAGATGCTGGCAAGGCTATGGGGAAAAAAGGAACCCTTCTGCATTGCTGTCAGGAATGTAAACTAGTACAACTACTACGAAAATCAGTGTAGACGTTCCTCAGAAAACAAACTAGAAATTCCATTTAATCTGGCTCTTCCCCTTCTAGGTGTCTTCTCAGAGGATTTAAAGACGTTGTATTACAGTGATGCTTACATACCCATGTTTATAACAGCATAATTCACAGTAACTAAACCTTGGAAGAGGCCTATATGCTCACCAACAAATGAATGGATAAAGAAAATGCTTTATTTACACACAGTGGAGTGCTACTCTGCCATAAAGAAGGACAAACTTGTCATTTGTACAGAAGTATATGCACCTTGTGACTGTAATATTAAGTGAAATAAATCAGACAAATGAGCTTAAATATTGCAAGGTTTTTCTTAGGTGAAAAACCAAAAATATAAACAAAAGGCAAAATAAAAGGTAATTGGAAATAGGGAGATAGCTCTTTTGCACATGGGAAGAGGACCAAGAGATGGAGAGAGGGGATGGAGAGAAGGAAAAGGGAATAAAAAACAAATTGAGTTGTGTTACATGTGTACTGACTCCCCACAAGGAATGTGATCATCATATACTACAAACATGTACTAACAAAAAATAAAAATTATAAAAAGTTCAATCCAAGAATTATATACTTGGTTAAATTGCCATTAATTTGTATAAAACTGCCAGGTGTGGTGGTGCATGCCTGTAATCCCAGTACTTAGAAGGCTGAGGCATTGAGGAGTATTGCCACAAGTCTGAGGCTAGCCTGGACTACATAGAGAGATCTTGTCTCACCCCACCCCTCAGGCCTCCATTAAAACATTACCAAATATGTTAAGAACTCAGATTTTCTGGAGCTACATCAAAATAAATAATAAATGGTGAAGTTGTGGTATGAAGCTGCTGGCAATACTAGGTCTGCTCAATTATGAAGTCTGAATTTAAAGAACTGATAATTTTTCTAAAACAACAGTTATTTAAATTCTACTTAAAATGTATTTGGTTTTTGTTAAAAATCTTGTAGAAGGGAAAATATGTTTGCAAGATGCAAGCAAAAGCAGATGGTAATATAAAGGAGGAAGTGGTAGAAATTGTAGAGGTGCTACTTTCTGTCTAAAAGTCCTTTAGCATTACTAAAAACATACCATAGCTTTTCCAATTTGCTAGCAGGGAAGAAAATATGAAAGATAGGAAAAAAAGAAAAGGAAGCATGTATGACAAAAGATAGCAAAGAAAGAAAACAAGGAAGCACATACACAAAAAAAGATGGAAAACATAAAATGACCAGAGACCAAATATAACAATAAATGTAAATAGAATAAATTTACTTATTGAATTAAACAGCAACAAGAGCACTAATAAACCAGTTTTGCTATGGGGCATACCATATGTTGGAAGTATATGGGAAGTACCATATATTAGTTGCTGATTCAGAGCATGTATTATGTATAAAACATTATTCTAGCCTGGTAAATACTGTCTCCTCTACTGGCCCCATAACTGAGCATAAAAGCCCATTGGCACATTTTGTTAGCTACAGTGTTCTGGTTATATTACCTCCAATTGCAAGATGCTATGGTGGTGGATACAGCATTGTAAAAGTCCATAGGTAGTGGTTTTGGCAGAAGCATTACAACTAGAGAAGGCAAATTCATATCTAAGTATATTGCTGAAATCAAGGCTAATCGACCTATTCATTTTCCCTTCACCATTCTGGATTTGTTGTATTGCTTAACTTACTCCCATAACTCTGTATTTCCTGTGTACTGAACATTAGATCTACAAACTTGATTAGGCTCCAGTGAAACTTGTTATAAATGCATGATACTATGCTCCTTTTATTTCATCACATCCAGAGGTATGATTTTCCCACCATTAATGACGCCAAGTTGATAAGTAGCTTAAGGTAGTGAAAGCCATATCCTATCATTGTAAGTTTTCTGTTTTCCTTGTGCATCCAACAAGGGATCAGCGGAGCAATATTTTGCTCTGACATGGTTATCCAGATCCCCATGATTCTTAAATAATTTTTCATTAAAGTGATACTTTTCTAATTATGTTTAATATCTGGCATTTTTCTAAACATAGGTCTAGGAAACATTATGCTGAGTGAACTAAGTCAGTCATAAGATTCATACTTACCGAGGCATGTAAAATAGGCAAATTTACAGAAGTAAGAGTATAAAATGGTAGTTGCTGGGGGATGAGGTGAGAGAAACGGGAAGTTGTTCAGTGGTGTTAGGGTTTAGGTCAGAAAAGTCCCTCAAGTCCCCACGGGAGCCCCACCCTTGCCCCGTGCACTCTTAGGCCTGTGGAAGGTGATTGAATCATGGGGGTGATCTAAAGGACTTGTGGTTAGGAGGTGTGGTCTGGTTGGAAGAGGTGGGTCACTAGGAGTGTGACCTGGAAGGGTGTATCTTCCTGCCTAGGTCCTCACTTCTCTCTCTGCTCCTGGGCCATGATGTGAGTAGCTTTCCTCCACCCGAACCTTTGCTCCATGCCTTCCTGCCTTGGAGCCAGTAATTATGGGCTCAAAATGTGAGCCAGAATAAACCTTGCCTCCTTTAAGTTGTGGGTGTCAGGTAATTACATCTCAACAATCAGAAAGGAACTAAAAAAGGTGGAGATAAAAGTTACAGTTACACACAGTGAATAAATTCTGGAGAAGCCAGGTATGGTGGTACATGCCTGTGATCTTAGCACTCAGGAGGCTAAAGCAGAAGGATTGCTGTGAGTTCAAGGCTAGTGTGGACTACGTAGTGAGTTCAAGGCACATCTGAACTACATAGCAAGACTCTGTCTCAAAAATGAAACCAAACAGAAGCAAGTTCTAGAGAACTACTGTATACCATAATATGTGTATAGTTAGCAATAACCTTATTAGCACTTAAAAATTTGTTTAAAATGTGGATCATAGTAATATATTCTTACCAAAAACATTTTTCTCTTCATCATTTAGTTATTTCTACCAGAATGCTAGAATATATACTTTTTCCTTGAATTGTGTGTATGTGTGTTTTCTAAAAACATCTTTGAAGTCAGGATATTTTAATATATATGCTGCAGAAGCAAGCACCTAAGTAAGAATAGGGCTTGTAACCAATTATGTTGCATGCAAGTTTTTGGCCAGGCAACCATTACGGTATTGTTACACATGTGAACTGAGTCATAGTTTTTTGCTTTGTTATCTTTTTAATTGAGTTATGAATATTGTTTGTATTAAAAATATTGAATTTAAATGCTATTTAAAATGTCTTCAAAAGTAGTACACTATGATTCAGCAAAGAAACAGAAAGTTACTCTGAATACAGAAAAAATGTAAATAAACTTTAGAGCATAAATTTTATGTTAAAGCAAAATTTTGTAGTAAATCAAGTTACATGTTTTACATATTTTTGTAAAACAACCCATTTATCTCATGCTATTCTTTTTATATATTGATGTATATGTCACATCTGTTTAAACAAGTCTAAAAGCTTGTTCATTGAAAGGTGAATTTTTGAAATGATACATGAAGCATTATTATGGTTTAAATAGCAGGAATTTGGAATTTTGTAGTACCTAATAATAAATTACATATTACAGCAAATAAAATGACTAGTGCCAATGGGAGTAAGTGAAGGTTTATTTTTTGTCTTTCTCTTTTTCGAACATTGTTGATTTTGCATCCATAGATATTTTGTGTTTAAATTATAGTTTCATTCTTTTTGCTCAGAGCATCTCAAATTTAGTTTCAGTGCTCTTTGAACACACCCCCACCCCAGTCATTCTTTAAACATGTCTTTGCTTTTGCACAAGATGTCCAGAGCACACATTGTACTTTTCCTGCCTCAGCCTTCCTTGATCATTTCTCTGAGGATATATATTCCCTTTAGCAAACAATGGTATTTAGAAATCAAAATCATAGAGCTAAGGGTACTCACAGCTAGTGGACTATTGTTGCTTTTATGAACTTTCAGTGAATTAAATCCAAGTGAATAGTAACTAGTATAGTTTGGATCTTAAATACCCTCAAAGGGCCATGTATTGAAGGCATGGTCTCCTGCCCGAAGCACTGTTGGCACATGATGGAACCTTTAGGAGGTGGGGCCTAATGAAAGGGAGTTAGGTCATGGAGGGGTGTGCCCTTGAAGGGATATGGGGACCCTTCTCTTTTTTGCTTCCTGGCCACCATGAGGCAAACAGAATATCTGTACTATGAGTTTTGCTGTGACGTATTGTGCAATCACAGGCTCAAAGTAACAAGGCATTTCTGAAACTATGAGCCAAAATTTTGTAAGTTGATTATCCCAAGTGTTTTATCACAGTGACAAAAAGATGAGTCAAAATTATAATTCAAATATAACAGTACAAGGTTTCTATTTAATTTTTAAAAATTTTTATACTTGTATCTCTTATTGTTAGTTTCTAACTCAGGAATCTTTAAGTACCATATAAAATATTAAACACATAAAGCAAAAGCTATATGAAAATAAGATTTTTTTGTTATTGGAGACAGTCTTGCCATGTATCCCAAGTTGTCCTCAACCTCGCAGTGATCTTCCTGCCTCAGCCCCCGAGTGCTGGGATTACAGGTGTGTGCCACCATGCCTGGCTAGGGGATATTTACATAATAAGATATTGGTAGTGTTGGGGGGGTACACATATGTTTAGTTTTATAACTAAACATGCTTCGTTTTCAGATTTCTTCCCATAGTATATCGTCTCTCCATGCAGACATACACTCAGGGAAAGGGATGCAGTTAAGGGAACAGTGCTTTTATGATGCTCCTTGGGCTGCCTTGTAAACTGCTCAAAGTGGCTTTGGCTTCTGGAGCATGTCTGCCCTGGGTATTTCAGTGGCCTCCCAGAGGAACCTGACCAGGCAGTTTCCAGCTTGGCTTTGTTTAGAGCTTTCTACCTTCTGTCCCAACTGCTAGAATGGGGTTGCCAAGATTTAGTTTCCATCTTCTTCTTGAAAATCTTTTTTTGCCTTAACCATATGAGTTTTGAGTTTTTCAGATTTGGGGCAAAATGTAGTCACCAAAAGCTACATTATGTTCAGTTCCAGTCTAAGACCCTATAGCCAATTCATTACTTTGACTTTTCTCCACACAATAGAAACTGGGACAGAGTCCAGAAATTCTGGCATGTTCATGTATTCTATTTTCTGTATACCATGTGGTCTTTTAGGATCTATAAAGAGCTTTCAGGCAGGCCACTGCCTCCAACACCCACATTCTCATATTCTCGTAGTCTCCTTCTCCCCTGGCCTCCTTCCCTCCTCCCCTCATCACCTGCATTCTTCTGTAGGCTTCTCTATTTATGGTTCAAAATAGTGTATATTTGGTGAAGGTAGTTTCTAACTCTTTAATCAAAATCTTTCACTTGTGAAATGTTTAAACCTGGTACTTCATATCTCATCTAATCCTTAGCAATTCTGTAACATACATGTTATTTTAACTACTTTAAGGCTTACGAGGGTTATGTAATTTGCCCACAGTGACACAATTGTTTGGCAGAACCTGGACCATGGCAACCCATTGAGTTCATATTATGTGCCAACAACTGTGCTGAGCCATTTATGTATTTTCCTGGTGAAGGCATGGGGATTAGAGAAATTGGGAACATAATACATCCTGGTTCCCCAGGTCTCTGTCTACAAGACCTATGTTTGTTGTTCTGTGCCCCATTAACAGTTACATAATAGATTGGGATCCATGCCCTGATATTGCTATTGTATACAAGATCTGAGAAAGTCCAGCAAGGCTTCGCAGAAAAAGTGGCATTTAAAATAGGCCTTAAGAGATGAGAAACTCTCTCATCTCTTCCCAAAGGGAGAAATAAAGGAAAACATTGCTGTCATTGAAAAAAGCTTAAAGACACAGGGGTACTTTACAGTGTGTCAGGAATTTTTGGGCAGGGTGCAAGGTCAGGAGATGTGTGAAGGAGGCCTAGTAGGGGCTAAGGACAGTGCTGTGGAATTTGGGTTCTGTCTTCTGTCTAGTGTGGAGTCATTCAGTGGGAAATGGTGTGAGATTTCTGTTTTGGAAACATAACTGGTGTTTACTGGATAGGATGATGTAAAAGAGAGGAGACCAGTTAGGAGACCATGATAATAATTCAGGCAAGACCTGACCCAGGATAGGGAGGGATGAATGAAGAGCCTTCTTGAGCAAGGGATGTAAGTGGGAGGCAACTTTGATCCATTCATCTGATGGGCTTCACATAATATTGCTATTTTCTTTTTTGTTTTGTTTTTTGAGGCAGAGTCTTGCTATGTAGTTCAGGTTGGCCTTGAACTCGCAGCAATCTTTTTGCCTCTGCCTTTAAGTGCTGAGATTTCAGGTGTGTGCCACTTCACCTGGGCTAACCTTTTAAAAAAACACGCCAAAGCACAACTGAACTCAGTTTATACTTGCATGTGACTCTGCTATTTTTAGTGTATGTGTGATTGTATACTATACTTGTTATACTGAAAATCTGCCCCCTCCAAATACCTGGGAAATAATTTTCTGTCAGTAAATCAGCAACTGCCTAATTCCAGCTGTTTATGATCTCATTATAAGGATGTGACATAATCTGCTTAGCCAGTTCTTAATAACAGACATTTAAGTTTCTGATTTTTTCCATTATAATGATACAGTGAATATTCATGTGTACTTATTTTAAACATATGCAAGTATAACCAAATTCCTAGAAATAAATTCTTTGAAACTGTCGTATCAAATAGATTATGCATTTGTACTTTTAATATATTGTTACATGCTTCCCATACTGCTTATTTCTGATACCCTCAACAACAAAATGACCTATCAGGATTTTTAATGACTCATGTGAAAGGAGAAGAATGGTATCTTAGTGTAGCTTTTTGTGTGACTGAGCCATTTACGTATCTCTAAAATTCATTTTTATCTTTGTTTTCCCTTTTTTTTTTTTTTTAACATTAGTGGCCATAATCAGGCATTTGGTGCAAATTCTAGATACTTCTTTCCAATATGCTGTTTGTCTTCAGCTTGACTTTTGGTGTTATTACTATAAAGTTTTCTTTAGTTAAATTTTTCAGGGTTTTTCATGTTGTACCTTATCAAAGATCTTCCCTACTCTCTGATTATTTTTAAAACCTCTTCCAGTTCTTTTTCTAGCACTGGCATATTTTTTGACTCTTTCAAATATGGATCAAACTTTTGCCCCCCGCTTATCCCGGGACTATGCTCTGAAAGTTTAACTTTTCCTCGTTGATATGCAGTACATTAAGTACTTATGTGTGGGTCTTATCTAACCAGCTAAGTCATGCACTTTTAAAGATAGTAATTGAGTATTATCCAGCCTTATAGCCTCCATAAAACTGAGCATAATATTCTGCAAAGATAGGTGAACTTGGCAGTGTGTACCTATAATCCCAGCAGTCTGGAAAGTCAAAGCAGGAGGATTGCAGGTCTGCGCCGACTTGGGCAGCTCAGCAATTTATCAATACCCTGACTCAAAATAAAAAAGACTAAGGGCGTAGCTCAATATGAAGGCCCATTCCTCAGTACTGAAAAACAAAGTTTCTTACATTTTAAAAATCTTGAGTTTTATACATGACAGTATGTAAAACACCTATGTACAGTTCATTGAAAATTTATAAAATGAACACATGGATAGCCATGTAGATCAGGAAGCCCTTCTAGAGCTTTCAAGGATAACAAACAGCTGGCTGCTTCATGCATGCTGTAGGTTTGCCACCATGGACCTAGATTGAGAAATATACCATCTCTAATTTTCCAAGGTTCTCTGTATTCTCTTCATGTTACATTCCTCTCCCACTCCTCAGGAACCATCATACTATGACTTTATGACATCACTCTGCCTTTCTTTGTATTGAGGTTGAATGATATGAAATTGCCATTTTTATAAGTAACAAATCATTGAATATCTGCAAGTTCATATTTCAGCCTCATAATTTTACCTCTATGAATCTCTAAACAGTGGAGCTTTGCTGAGCTGCTTTAAATATATTTTTTACTAACTTATGGCATTTTTTTGTACTCTCTTGTGAATCTTTGACTATGTTGTAGAAGTCAGCCATGGGGATGCAAGTTGTTGATTCTCATTGGTAGATGTATTTATTTCACTGTGTGACTACTGTTTTATTTATCCATTCCACTGTTGCTGGATTATGGATCATGTTTATTAGTTTGTGCTGCTGTAACAAAAATACCATATGCTGGGTGTATTTTCCACAGTTCTGAAGACTGGGAATTCCAAAGTCCAAGTGCCAACAGATCCAATATCCACTTTCTGGCTTGCAGACAGCCACCTTTTCTCTGCGTCCTTATTTGGCCTGAGGTTTTGAGGTAAGGGTGTACTCACCCTATGTCTCTACTTGTAAAGAGCATTAATTTTATTCACAAAGGCCACACTCTCTTGATCTGACTCTCAAAGCCTCACCTCCTGTTACCATCACACTGGGGTTTAGGCTTCAGCGAATGACTTTGGGAGGTCACGGTATAACAGCCACCCAGAACAGGTTGTTTCCAGTTTCCAGACTGTGAATTGCAAATACTGTAACCATGAGAACTCTTTTATATGTGTTTTGATGTGTGTGATGATAATTTTTTATAGTGCAAGATGCAGATTAACTTTTAGCCAGATGTGGTGCCACATGCCTGTAATCTCAAGGAGGCTGAGGCAGGAGAATTGTCGTGAATTTGAGGCCAACTTGAACTATACAGTGAGACCCTGTCACAAAAAACAACAAACTTTCTCTATTTTGAAATAATTTTGTTTATAGGAGGGTTGTGAAGTTGGTGCAAAGTATTTCTGTATACCTTTACTTATTTTCTGTAATATATGTGCCTTACATATTAACAGTATATTTAAAACTAAGACATTAATGTTGGTACAGTGCTGTTAAAGACAAATTTTTAAATTTTTAACAGATTTTCCCACTAATATCCTTTTTATGTTCTAGAATTCAATGTAGGATACTGTGTTGCATTTAATTGTCATATTTTCTTAGACATGAAAACTGATGGGAAGTATGCATACTAATATGTGTATAGTTGTTCTTGCTTTTAGCCTTATAGTATCTAATCAGAACCCTTTTTTCAAAGTTACTATTATGTAGCCTTTGGAGTCTTAGAAAAATTCATTTAAAACTCACCCATGGGCCTGAGCATGGTAGCACAGACCTAAAACCTCAGCACTCTGGGAAACAGAGACAGGATGACTGCAAGTTTGAGCAATGTAGTGACTTCACAAGACTCTGTCTTAAAGGGGTGGGGAGTGCTGGGGATGTAACTCAGTGCAGAGGCCTTGGCTTCAATCCTCAGTATGCCCCCGCCAAGAAAAATCCAGACATGGTACATGCCTATAACCTCTGGGAGCCTGAGGCAGCAAATTCACAACTTTGGATCTCACTTCTTGGAAATTGAGTGACTTCGCAAGACCCTGTCTCATAATAAAAAATAAGGGCTGGGGATGTAACTCAGTGTTCAGTCTGTGGAACCACACACATACACACACAAAAATAAAAACCTCATTCATGTTTTTACTTGAACCAATAGTGTATTCATTTTTTAAAGTTGGCCTGAACTTCACATACTATGAAATTAACCATTTTAAAGTGACAACTCTTCAGCAGCATGGGATATTTTCAGTGTTGTACAAGCACCACTTGTCAAGTTACAAAATATTTCCATTGCTCCAAAATTCAATCCACTGGTTAAACAGTCACACTCTGTCTCGTCCTTCTGCAACTAAGTCCCTGCAACTATCATCTGCTTTTTGGTTTTATATATTTATCTGTGTCGAGTGTTTCAAATCAGTGGATCTTCTTGTATCTTGCTGATTCACTCAATGTTTTCAAGGCTTACATATGTTATAGTATGTGTTAGTACTTATTTGTTTAATTATGCTAAAATATATAAAGTATAACATTGGCCACCTTAATCATATTTAAGTGTGGATGCCATTTAGTGACATTCAAAATATTGTGCAACTGTCACCAGTATTTCCAAACTTTCTCATCACCCTAAACAGAAACTGTGTTAAGCAATAACTCTCTGTTCCTCATTTCAGTCCCTGATAACCTCTAATCTACTTTTTGTCTTAATGAATTTTCTTCTTCTAGATAACTTGTATAAGTGGAAGTGAATGGTATTTGTCCCTTTGTGTGAGAATTTTTTGTGTTTTTATTTTGAGTCTCACTACTTCAGAGTCTCACTAGTTCAGACTGGTCCTGCACTCACTATGTAGCCCAGGCTGACCTTGACTTTGTAGCAGTCTTCCTGCTTCAGCCTCTCCAGCGCTGGGATTACTGGCATGCACCACCATGCTCAACTGTCCTTTTGTGTTTGATGTATTTTACTTCACATTTCAAGGTTCAACCATACAATGGCATTTTTGAGAACTTCCTTTCCTTTTAAAGAGTGAATAATATTCCATTGTATGAATACACCACATTTAATGTTTCCATTCATCTGTTGATGGGCAGTTGTGGTGTTTATACCTCTTGGTTGTAAATGATGCTGCTGTGAGCATTGACACTGAGTCCCTTTTGCTGACCCTGATCTAGAGTGAGCATGTAGAAGTGGACTTGCTGGATCATACATATGCAACAGTTTAGCTTTACTGGGTAACTGGTGAGATGAATTGCAAAGTGGTTAGAATACAGTCTTGACAACACTTGGCATTTTCAAATGCCTAAATTTTTATCCATTTGGTGTGGACATATAATGATGTTTTATTGTAATTTTACTGTATTTCCTGGTTTCTGAAGGATTGGAACATGTTTCACATAATTATGAGCCATTTGAGTTTTCTGCTTTATAACAGGTCTATTAATATTCCTACTGGAATATCTTCAAATAACACTCTTTGTTTTTGCAGAGCAAATAGTGGAGAAAGATGAAGGTCCATATTATACTCACCTGGGATCTGGCCCCACCGTAGCTTCTATCCGGGAACTCATGGAGGAGCGGTGAGTGTTATAGATATTCAAGAAGAAATGGTGGGGTTACAGGGATGTGGCTTTCAAGCACCTGTCATTTTTATTGCCTTGTACACAAAAAGGAAGTCTCAATGTCCATATTGTGACAGGGTAAATGTGGGAATGTCGCTTTCAATCTACTTGTGTATGTTAGCCCTCCATAAGTCCCCCTTTTCTTCTTCCTGAAATACTTTTATTGAAAAACATGGCTATGTGATTATATGTCCTGCAGTGTTAGCTTCCCTAATCTGAGTTTTGCTTATGTCTTTCCCTTGGTGTTATTTAACATGCTCTTCTTGCCCTAAGTCCTATAAACTGGTAGGTAGAGCTAAAGGCCTGATTGGAATCAGGTTGTTTTTGTTTCTCCTCCCTTCTTTCTTTTTTTTTAATTTTTTTTAATTTTATTTTAAAAGGGAGTAAAATTAAACACAACAAAACAGAACAGAATGGGACATAAGAAACCATAAATTTCAAAGCTAGACAACCAGAGATCTTCACTATCTGTCACATTGTCTCTTGTTTTCTTCCAAATGGTTGTCCTTATCTTTGCATATGGAGAGCTCATACTAAATAACATAGCCAATCTTTTCACAAGATATGTAGTTCACTGACTCCCACTTGCTAAGCAGGGGGAGGGGGGGACACAGGATGGGGGACAGGACACATGAGATGTCTGATTCTCAGCCCACACGCAGGCAGGATCACAGTCGCCCCCAGAGACGGGAAGAGTTCCTTGTTCTCCCGGCACCCCAAGTCAACCGCACGGTGCAGGTCCCGAGGCGCCAGGGTCTCTCCCCTGCAGGCCCCCCAAAGTCCACCATACTCACCTGCTATTTCTTTCTGATGAATTGACCATTCCATTTCCAAAGTTATGAAATGGCCAACAGACCACAGAAAGAATTCTTTTTAAGCTCCTGTTTGAAACCAGCAGCTACAGCGATCTGCTGGCCTTGCTTCAAGGCCACCCTTCCCTCCCTTTCTTCCTTCTCCTCCTGCCTTCCTCCCTGTCTCCTCCCTCCCTCTTCTCCTTCCTTTCCCTCTCCCCCTCCCTCTTTCCTTCCCCTTCCCCTCCCTCTCCTCTTCCTTCTCCCCCCCTTCCTCTCACCCTGTCCCCCTCCCTGCCATCCTCTCCCCCTCCCTCTTTCCCTCAGTCCCTCCCTGCTCCCTCCCACAAAAATACTTCATAAGTGCTATCATGGCTTGGTTTCTAGTATGTCAAGATCTTCTGGGTTCATGTACATTTATCCAAGAAGTTTTGATTCCTTTTATTGGCAGAAAAAGTATTTAGAAAACAGACTCTGGGTACAAAGGGTATTCACTGTGACAGTGAGTTGTTTCTTGTTTTTAGGACGTTTCAGTAGAATGACCTAAATTATACCTGATACAACTTTTTGTGTACAGTTTTAATTTTTGTTGTTGTTAGTGGTTAAATACATCATCAGTTTATATTGGCATTCAAATTCAAAACTGGAGAGTTTAAGGACCAGATTTATAGCTCAGTGGTATAAGTGCCTGCCTAGCAAGTGCAAGGGCCTGACTTCAATTCCCAGTACTAAAAAGAAAAAAAGAAAAGAAAAAATTAAGTTTTTATGTAACACTTATGATTTGTAAAGCTGTTCTTACAGCTAAGAGACCAAAATCAATGTTGCATGTCCATAGCAGGCAGTAAATACTCTTTGAGTTTTGGTCTATGCACAGGTAATACCGCTTGGTGGGTGAGAACATAGATGCTGGTGCTACATTGGGGTCTAGTGCTAGCCCTTCCACCTACTGCTGAGTCTTGAAGTAATTGGTATATTCCTCTGTGACTCAGCTTTCTTATCTACAAAATAGAGATGATGATAAAAGTACACACATTAGCCAGGGATTTAGCTCAGTGGCTTAAGCGTCTGCCTGGCAAGCGCGAGGTCATGAGTTCAATCTCTGGTACAAAAAAAAAAAGTACACACATTATGGAAGCACTGTGAGAATAAACTGCAGAAATACACTTGTGGGAGGATTCTAGGGTAAACTAAATGAGTTGTCTACCTCATACACTTCATACACTGATTGTATTTGTTACATAGTAAACAGTGGTGTTTTAAATAAAAATAATGGCAATAGTGATATAGACACAAACATGTTTGTTTGCATGTGTACAAGTAATATGGGAAGATGAATTTCTACAGATTTGGGAATCAGGTTATGTCTGACCAGGGGAGCCAAACTAGTCCTATCAGTACAGAAAGGAGCATGATTTTGAACTGAGTGTCCAAGAAGTACAATGGATGGAGGTCTCTGGTCTATCATAGTCACTCTTAATTTCCGATACCATCTGAAAACATTTATATTCAGAGTAACCAATCATAAAAATATCTGACCAAAGGCCCATTCTGTAAATTCCATCCTGATTTAAGGGACACTTCTGAGCCCATGAGGACAAAATTGTGTCAAATGTGCGTGTTGTACACGCTGGCCGCATGTCCACATGTGTGTGTGCTGCAGTTTCCAAATTGAGCCAGACAACATTTGGCCTGTCATTTTTATAAAGAAAGTCAACATGATTGTTTGCTGCAGAGGAGTCCAATGTTTACATTTGGTCTGGGATCAGTGTTTATTTTTTGATTTTGTTTTTGGAGGGTAACTTATAAGATTTATAGATACCTCTAAAAACTTCAATTATAGAACAGTACATTTTGAAACAAGGATCAAGACATAATGATAAAGTTGAGATTTGTGGAGTTTTTGTTCCCCCTTCATTGCTTTAAAAATTTTAACAGCCAACTGTAAAGTCTTCAAAAATTGGTCCAAAGGAGGAATTCCTCTCAAGACCAGGAATATTTGTGTTTTTTCTCAGCAACTGCTTTATTTTTATCTTAAAGACCTTATAAGTCATAAACAGATGGCATTTCCATCCTTATTTTGGCCACTAACAACTTCAGAACCAGAGTTCCGTGCTCACCCCCCACCCCCAAGAATGTGGTGACTGACCTTTGGCCCTGGAAGCCTCTTCAGGTCATTTGTGAGTACATCTGACAAGGAGGCCTTAATGGATTTGATTTCGTAGATGATAAAATACTCCAAGCTCACCTCTCAGAAGCACATGCAGTCTGGGCATGGCAGTGCACACCTGTAATCCCCAGTGCACACCTGGGAGGCCAAAGCAGGAGGATCACAGGTTTGAGTTCATCCTGGGCAACTTAGTGACCCAGCAAGACACTGTCTAAAAATAAGGGGCTGGAAATATAACTCAATTGGAAGGCCTGGGTTCAATCCTGAGTAACACACACATACAATCATTTTTTTTTTTTAAAAACTGACAAATCTGTCTTCTTTTTTTTTCCCTTTTTCTCTGATTTTTTCACCTTTTCTTTTTATTTTTTAGACCTCCTAAGATCCTTTCTGGATCCAAGAGCAGAATGTGTGAATGAGGGAACTCTCCTGTTTGTTTGAATGGGCCTAGCTCTCTCTTTCTCTAGACCTTTCCCTCTACTCTTTCTCTGTAGAACCACTCTACTGTCAGGAGTTGGCCAAAGTCAGGGAGAAGAAGTAAACTGAAATCAAGAAGACATTGGTGCTTACAGCTTCTGTGATACAGATTTGGAGAAAGGAGAGGGAGGACAAAAATGAATTCTAAAATAACCCCATTTATTTATGGGCTTCAAACCTCTTGGGTACTCAGGGTGTCCTCATTGTCATAGATAATTGGAATCAGTTGTCAAGTTCATATCTGAGAATGGTATAGTGCCTAGAGCTTGGTGTGTTCTATCTGGGAAAGGGATTCTCAGCAGCCTAGGAGTTCATTAAATGCTTGTTATAGAACCAAAGAACCAGTGCTGTGCTAACAAGTCCTCTGTGCTTTGGAGCACCTGACCTCTTTCTGTGGTGGAGCTAACTCTGAAGAAGCACAGTTTTCAGTGGGGCGTGGTGGCACATGTCTGTAATTCCAGCACTCTTGGAGGCTAAGGCATGAAGATCCAAGGTTTGAGACTGGCCTGGGCAACTTAGCAAGACCTGTCTCAAAACAACAAAAAGAAAGGTTGGGGGGACTGGGGACATAACTCAATGTGAAGGCTCTGAGTTCATTCTCCAGTACCATGGCAGAATGGGAAAACCACAGCTTTAGAGCAGTAGTTCTTAATCTTGGGCAGGCATCAGATACTCCTGGGAACTGTGAAAGCATAGATCACTGGGCCCCACCTAGCTGATCCATTGAGTTTGGGATGGGACTCAAGAGCTGAACTCTTCCTTCCTCGTTCTGAGATGAAGCCAGTGCTGCTGGTCTTGGTACCATCCTTGAAGAGTTCCTGGTTATGATTATTAGTTAGTTTTGGTGAGGACTGGAAATCAAACCCAGTCACATTGAGCTGCATCCGCACTCTTTGGGGTGTTTGTTTTTTTGTTTTTTGAATTTTGGGTTTGGTTGGGTTGGTTTGGTTTGGGCTGGGTTGGTTTTTGAGACAAGGTCTTGTAAGTTGCTTAGGCTGGGTTTAAGCTCTCAACCCTCCTACCTCAGCCTCCCAGAATGCTAGGATTACAGATGTGCACCACCATGCCCAGCCTTAAAGAAAGGTTTCAGCCTACCCTTGCAGACTTAGTTTAGTACCTTAGAGTTTATATGCTAGAAGAGCCTTTTCATGATAAGCTAGAAATTAAAGCATTTAAGAAGAAAAGTCTAGCAGATTAGGTGGTGACTGGCCCTTTTATTTAAATGCTGTCTAATGAGAAGCTCGCTGCAGGACGTGTTTCTCCCAAGGACAGAATGATAGAGAAGGACCTGGTGGAAAAGCTGGCATCCATGTCCTCAGCTCACCCTACTGTGAGGAACTTGATAGTCCCCTGTCTCGGTGAGAGTTATGTGGTCACCTCGGGCTGCCCTCTGACAGGCATGCCAGGCCTGTGCTGCTGGGTGAGTGCCTGATAAATGTGTATTAAACTGAGTTGTCCAAGAAGCCGACAGAAAGCAGCAGTGTGTGATCTTTTCTTCATGATGCAGATCACACTACAGAAACTCTGGGCCCTGTCTCCAAATACTTTCGTAAGGGATTAACAAAACCTTCACATTTTAATGTTGTAATGATCAAAGGAACTTCTTACCCTTTCACTGAGCTTTTGAGCAATAGACCAAATGGAACCCTTAGGTCAACATTTTAAAAAATCTTTGTTCTCCATCTTATCTACAAAAATCAGACAATTTTTTTTTTTTAAAGAAAAAGTCTTAAGTACAGAGTGAATCAATCTCTCCAACAATCATTCTTCTTAGGAGTAACTTTTTAAAAGTTTGATGTCTACCCCAACCTTTCTAAGCACTTACAAAGATATAGATATGTTTATAGAGAAATACTGAACCAAAAGTAATCACTCTTCCCATTGTTGTTCCCAGCCCAATATATTTGTGCACTTATTTTTGAGGTAATAATTCCTACAAGTACAATAGGTAACATTAAGACTACATCCATTTTAAATAACCATGATAACATTATCTGTATTAAATAGTATATTAAAATATGAAATAATCAAATTTATATAGAAATATAAGGATAGTTTGATTTAGATGATCTGTTAATAAGTATACATGTTAACTGATCAAAGAAGAAAAACCATTCAATCACCTATCTGCTGAGATGATAAAGTATAACTCATACAAGTTTTAGTGCTTGATTTAAATCCTTAGGATAAAAACCCCTAGTAGCACTTTTCAAAGTAAGAAAGTCTTTCTTCCAGCCCAGCCAGCTTCATGCTCAGTGATAAATTGTTGGGAACACTTTCAGTGAAGTTGAGAAACAAGCAAAGAGGCCTGCTAGCATGTCAGAAGCACTAGGCCAGCTCAGAGAAACAAGAGAATGGAACAGAAGCATAAAGATTGGAAAAGTGGAAGTAGCAAATGACCATTGTCATTTGATATATCAAATATGATATAATAATATTATATCATATGATATGATATAATAATGTTCCTGAAATGAAAATCTATTAAGATTAGGATGGTTCAGTAAGGTGACTTTTATATTATTATAAATATTTTTTGGACTCTTTCTTCATGCTAAGAATTTCGAAGCACTGTAAATAATGTACTCTGTGTAGATTATCATTCAATCTTCACCAAGCCTAGGAGATAAAAAAATTTTTTTTATTTACATTTTAGAGATGGAAAAACTGAGGCTTTGAGAAGTTCAGCAGTTTGGCTGGTTATATATATCAAGAAAGTGGCTAGGTTGGCAATTAGACCTAGTCTGTCTACCTCCCACGCTGTGTGTGATCACTATAGCCCCAATATAGTTGTGTGGCCTTGGATAGGTTGGTTTATGTATGGGGTCATAATTTCATCACCTCTGAACATGATGGAGCTAATGAGATGGTCCTAGAGACCTGAAGTTGCAACACTAAGTATTTGGGCCGGAGAAGAGGTATGTGCAGGAACCAGAAGTGTCTACGGTCCTCCAGTACATGGGCACCAGTGTTTATGTGTGGTAGTGTCCCTCCCCTCCCCTTAGCTGTTTGTCATGTTCAAAGGTCAACTTGGGTGATTAAAAGAGAAAATGTGGTTTTCCCCTGTTTATTTTCTTCTGTGTATTGAATATGTGACTGGCTCTCAGGGTGAGTCAACTAACCAGACTGCGGACAAATGCCTATGTTTAGCCTTTGGATTCAGAACTCTTCCTGGAGGCTCAGGCAATAATGAGGGACATTCTCCCTGACTGCCCCTCTGCCTTGAGACAGAGATGAGCCAGATGGACAGAAGTAGAGAAGGGGCAGGTGAGCCAAGGCCTGGGAACCTGGAAGCAGCCACTGTGTTCCCGGGAGCTTCTAAGCAGAGAATAACTATTTAAACATTTTTCTTCTCTGTTGACCTCATAGTAGCCAGAAACTAACTAAAGCACAGCAGAGCCTGCCTTCCTATAGTAAGCTGTTCTTTGAGGTTCCACTATGCTCATGAGAGTTTCTGTTTCCTGCCAGGTATGGAGAGAAGGGGAAAGCCATCCGGATTGAGAAGGTCATCTACACCGGGAAGGAGGGGAAGAGCTCCCGCGGGTGCCCCATTGCAAAGTGGGTGAGTGCCATCGCCTGTAGGCCTTCTTGCTCTGCCTGGTCCTGTGTCTAGAGCCTAGGTTTTCTTTTCCACCAAAGGTTCACCTCCATGTTTGTAGCTCAGATGCTTCCACCTCATGGAGGGGAATACCTGTCTTATCTCCAACTTGCAGAGAAGGTAGAACTTTGTAGAAGAGCACATCTTCCTCCCACTCCCACCCTACAACCAGTACCTCAGTGAAAAGCAGTATGCCTAACAAATTCTAGACCTGACTGGCCAGGACTTGGGGGAAGTAGTCAAGGCACACTATTAATGCCCACGAAGAATACTGCAAAATGACCTGGGAATGCAGTGGGTCAACCAAGAGAAGCCTTGGGTAATGCCTGCTGTTAAGACGTATTCAGGGAACATTCAGAGGCTCCGGATGAATGGAGCAGTGCGCACTAAGCCCAGCGGAAATGGGCTTAGTAGGTGCTCCTTTGGCCAGAGAGCAGAGGGTGAAGGTAGCAGAGGTCAGAAGGCAGGCATTTGGCTGGGGATTTAGCTCAGCAGTGTAAGTGCTTGCATGGTGAGCACAAAATCATGAGTTTGATCCCTGGTACCAAAAAAAAAACAAAACAAAAGGCAGGTATTTGAAGGCCCATCATGGCATGGTGGAGAGGACTCAGGAAACCCTTGTGACTAAAACCAAGCATTTTAATGGGAGGACAGGCTTTACTTTCTGTGAGGTGTTGTATTGCCCTTGGTTCATACTCAAGGAATTCCTGCTCAGAGATTTTACAGTTCTCCCACAAGATATGAACTGTCCAAGTTGCAGCACTTAGGAGTGGGTGTGTTTGTGCCTCTCTTTGGCCTTTGATTTTACATTTTTGTGCATTCTACCCTGCTGGGCTCCTTCAGAGGAGTGAGGCTATGAACCAGCTTGCTTTCTTCAAGTTTTGAATGTAGGCATAGACTCACTCCAAAGGCCACAAGAAGCCATCTACTTGTGCCTAGTGACATTTGTGCATTTACCACTTGGGAAGCCAAAATGACATAGCTTCAGTTACAGCTTTGGCTGGCTGGGTTATTGTACACTCTGAACACATGTCCCACGAGTACATTTAGTCAGCAAGTACCCCAGGCAATGAGCAAAGGTTGACCATAGTGTTTTGAAAACCCTAGTCACAGGACCACCGTCATATCAGTGCCCACAGGCCTGTGTTGATGCCCATGACATGCTGAGCTCAGTCTGTGGGGAGCCAGACAGTGATGGACTCATGATATATTACTTAATAACTTATTGGTATATTATTGATTTCCAAAATAGAATTTTAA
This sequence comes from Dolichotis patagonum, assembly GCA_004027295.1. NCBI lineage: Eukaryota > Metazoa > Chordata > Mammalia > Rodentia > Caviidae > Dolichotis > Dolichotis patagonum. Next base: position 135,841 of record PVJX010001283.1, read on the forward strand.
GCATAATACAATTAATGCTTCAGTAAGGAGGCAACAGTATGATATTGCCTCAGAGCAAGAACTCCTGGTCAAATATGTGTTTCGTTTAGTATGCAAACTATCCTTTAGAAGTTTGAAGGAAGTTCCAGAACATACTGTATGGCACAGTTGAACCTTAAGGACATTACACTTAGCAAAATAAGCCAGTCACAGAAAGGACAAATTTTATCTGATTTCGGAGGTACCAGAGGAATTAAATTCATAGAGACAGAAAGTAGTATGGTAGTTGCCACAGGCTATCAAGAGGGGAAAATGGGGAGTTAGTTGTTTAACAAATAAAATTTCAGTTTTGCAAGGTGAAAAAGTTCTAAAGATAGTGATGGTTGCACAACAATATGAATATACCTAATCCCACTGAAGTGTACACTTACATGGTGCATTTTATGTAGCATGTATTTCATCACCACAACAAAAAATGAATGCACTTACTCTTTTTTTTTTTTTTTTTTTTTGAGATAAGGTCTCACTGTGCAGTTCAGGCTGGCCTTGAGATCACTTTGTAGCCCAGGCTGGTTCTGAATTTGTAACAGTCCTCCTGCCTCAGTCTCTTGAGTACTGAAATGACAGGTGTGTGCCACCTTGCCCAGCCTCACATTTTTAAAGGGTAAACTTTCGTGTAAAATTCTGTATTTCTGTTTTTTTCCTGTGTGATTCCTGCCCTTTTAGATCAGTGAATATCTTCATTTTGTCAGTCCACACCACTCCCTGGCATGGCCCAGGCCCACTTCCTCATTAGTATCGCTTGCTTGGCTACTCTTTTTACCACAGCTCCTGCCCAGGAATACTTGTGACCACATCTGTCTGCAGTGCAGGCATATGCCAAGCTCCAAGCCCACTCTGCTGAGGCCTAGTAGAAATAGCTGATTAGATGTCGCAGAGTCGCCTGACCCCAGGACGGCATTCAACACCACTGCACCAGTCTCCTAAGCCTAGAATGTGGATGTCACTAAGACTTTTTCCAGTCTTTCAGCCCTGTAGGCAGGTGGTCCCAAAGTCACTTTTCTCCCAGATGTCTCTGGAGTCCACCCCTTATTTCTTTACCCACTGACATAGTTTAGGACTTTATCCATGTGTGCTTATGTTACGTCAGTGACCTCCCAGCTGGTCTCTCTGTCTCTTCATTTTCCTGGCACATTCCCCGCTTTCCTAAGGTGTGAAACTGGTAAGGCCTTGCTTACATGCTTTTACAGATCCTGTGCCTTGTCCTTCTGCCTGCCTCTCATCTCTCCTCCATCTTCCGCCCACCCCTGCCCTCAGACTCCCTTCTTGCATACGGTCACAGTTACTTGCAAGGGATTCAGCCACCTTGCTCCTTGGTCCCCATGACCCTTTGTCCCCAGGCATCTTTTTATATGGGAGGGAATTAGGACCTAAATGAGGGAAGGGCCAGGTGCTGAGCAACAGAGCAGTGCTGTGTCCAGAGCCATTTTTAAAACAACTTTAAGATAATTAATTGAAATGACTAATAGACTTTACAGTTCAATCACTTGAAGTGCACAATTCAGTTTTTATATATCATCTTTTAAAATTATGGTATATATGTATCATAATTGACATATATAGTAAAATTTACTATTTTAACCATTTTAAGTGTCCAGGTCAATAGTATCAAACATGTCCATATTGTTATCCAACCGTCATGATAGACTGTTTCCAAAACTTCATCCTTATCCCCAAAGGAGACACTACCCATTAGCAGTAACTCCTTATTTCCTCCTTCCCAGCCTCTGATAGCCTCTAATCTACTTTCTGTCTCTGTGAATCTGTTCTAGGGACTTCATATTAGTGGAATCATAAAATATTTGTCCTTTGTGTCTGACTTATTTCACTTAGCTTAATGCTTTCAGGGTTCATCTCTGTTTCATATGTCACAATTTCATTCCTGTTTATGGCCAAATAATATTGTGTTGTACATAGATACCGTATTTTGTTTACCTGTTCATCATCTGATAGACACTTGAGTCATTTCTGCCTCTTGTGAATCAATGCAAATGACGTGTGTGCAGTTGTCTGAGTTACTGCACTTAGTTCTCTTGGGTGACACTGCAAGTATTACAATTGCTGGATCATATAAGGGGTGATCAAAATATGTGGTAAATGTTTTATTTAAAAAAAAAAAAACTTTTTACACTAAAAGACAATTGTCATTAGTGCCTGCAAAATATTCCCCCTTACTTTTATCTCGTCATTCTTAGCATTCCAGAAGTTCTGGAAGTCCTCTTTTTATATGATCAAATATACAGAGAATGCTGCTGTGATGTGACACCCAGCAGAAAGGCATGCTCATAAAAACATTGTGGTATGAGTTGGGCATAGTGGCACACACCTGTTACCCCAGCACTCTGGGAGGCAAGGGCATTGCAAATTTATGCCTAGCCTTAGGGAGTGACTTATCAAGACCCTGTCTCAAAATTTAAAAATAAAAAAAAAAAGGATGGGTTTGTAACTCAGTGCAGTGGCCATAGATTCAATCCCCAGGACTGAGAGAAAAAGGTACGGCCTTATCCACCTTATTCATGGGATCTAGCACTGTGGACTTTTGGCTCTTCCTCAGTCAAAATGACCTTGAGATGTTAATTTTTTGAATCTGTTCAGGACATTGCAGCAGCCATGCTAGCACATCTGAAGACTGTCATGAAAGAGGACTTCCATAACTGCTTCAGCAAGTGGCAGGAATGATGGGACAAGGGTATTTAGAGCGAGGGGGAGTAGTTTAAAGGGTATTAATGGCAATGTATTTTTTCCTGTAATAAATTATTTACTTAAACGCCCACCGTAGCTTTCAGTGTCACCTCATATGTTAATTCTACATTTAGCTTTCTAAGGAACCACAAACTGTCTTCCACAATGCCAGACCCCTTTCTTTTTTTAAGTTAACAACACATACATATGCCACATTTCCTCTGCAAATATTTTAGGACAACATAAAATCTCTGACTATATTTTGGCTTACAATTTTATTTGTATTTTTTTTTTTTACCCCTAAACGTATATAAGGCACCAAATATCTTAGACTTTATAGTAGGGTGGGGTTGTTTTCTTGGTTTGTTTGTTTTTTTGGGTTTTTTTTTTGCTATTAAAATTTTTCTGTTTTTTTTCACTCCTTAATTATAATCTCGTAACACATGTGATTGCTCTCACTAGAGTGACACCTGTGGGACACTGTCCTAAAGACTTTGGCTCCCAGGTTTGTGTAGCAGTGAAGGGTTGTGGCCCCAGCAGGTAACAGTGCAGCCCAATGTCCCTGCAGGTGATCCGCAGGCACACGCTGGAGGAGAAGCTACTCTGCCTGGTGCGGCACCGGGCAGGCCACCACTGCCAGAACGCCGTGATTGTCATCCTCATCCTGGCCTGGGAGGGCATCCCCCGCAGCCTGGGAGACACCCTCTACCAAGAACTCACCGATACCCTCCGGAAGTATGGGAACCCCACCAGCCGGAGATGCGGCCTCAATGATGAGTATGTGGTAGGGTTCAGAGGACGGAGGCAGGGGAGGTGGGGCGAAGGGCCCTGGCAGGGCCCTGGGTGGCAGGTACATAGATTCTGGGCCGTCCTAGCTACGTTTTCTCTTCTCTGGGCCATTTGTCTACAGAGCTGGGACTGGGCTGAGGAATGTTTCCCCTCGGACACTGACCTGGCTGCAGGCTTTGGCTCGAGAAAGACTGTTGACTTGGCTTAGCTTCACTGTTAAACACAGACACCCTAATGCTATTGTTAACAAGTGTGAAAAAGGGTTTGTGTATGTGACAGACATAAGGTATTGATTTTTACAAAGCCTACCTTTAAGCACAAGGTTGTGAGTTGGATCCCTGGTACCCCCCCCCCAAAAAAAAGCCTACCTTTATTGGTGTTTTTCCTCTTTTTTGGCTAAGGTATATTTATTTTCAGTGACATTCATCCTTCTCCATATATAGTTTGGAGAGTTTTGACAAATCTACCACCACCACAATGAAGATACAGAACGCTTCTGTCACCCCCCAAATTCCCTTATGCCTGTTATCAGCAGCTCTTTCTCCTACTGCCTGGCAACCACATCTCATTTCCTGTTCCTATGGCCTTGACGTTGTGAAAGTGTGATATAGGTGGGATGGTACAATGTGTACCCTTTTGAGCCCAGCTTGTTGCACCAAGCATGATGTTTCTAAAGCTGATCTGTGCTGACGTATGTCAGGAGTGCATTCCTTTTAATCACTGAGTGGTATTCCACTGTGTGAAAGCATCACATTTGTTTATCGATTCCCCATTTGAGGGAGTTTGGATGCCAGGCTCCAGCAAGGCCTCCCCTTGGGGGCAGAAGAAGATTCCAGAACACAGATAATGCATGTGTATGCATAACCCGTCTTTGTATATTTCAGCCGGACCTGCGCTTGCCAAGGCAAAGATCCTAACACCTGTGGTGCCTCTTTCTCCTTTGGCTGTTCCTGGAGTATGTACTTCAATGGCTGCAAATATGCTCGAAGCAAGACACCTCGCAAGTTCCGCCTGGCAGGGGACAATCCCAAGGAGGTGAGCAGAGCTGTGTAGGAACACAAAGACCGACCCTCTCTACCTTTCCCACCTAAGGTCATTAACAGTCACTTGGTGGGTAGGATTGGCATGCCACAACACAGATGTGTAGAAATGTAACCTGCTTGCTTTTGATTTTTTAAATGACCTTATCTTGCTGTGAAACAAGCTGTGTGCAGGGACAGGCAGCATGAAAGTTAGACTTAGCAGTTACAGGTGCCTCCGACACTTGAAATTAAATAAGTTGCTTTAAGGTAAATATTTAAAATGCATATTCAGATTCCTCATCAGAATTTTATCCTCTCAAAGGGTCATTTCTTCTTCCCAGACACATCTTTTTGGGTGGCAGAGGAACAGGGCTTCAGTGTGTGAGCCACTGTCTGAGTCTTTGCTGGACTTCCCGAGGCATCCCGTGTCCTGCCTGGCTGCTGGCAGACACTTTGGGTAGTTGTCCAGGCCCCACTGCCTCCATACTGGGGGCTTTGTTCTTGGACTCTGGATTGATTGGCATTTGCACCATATAGCTTCTCTCTGCAGTCTCCTCACCAGGGCCCCACCCACAGGGCCTCTCCCTCATCCCAAGGACCACAGGACAAGGTCCTTGGGTCTCTATTGCCGGCCCTACTGAGGGTATAGAAGCCATGAGTATCAGCTCAAATTGCTTCACTTTGCCATTTCTTCTCTGTGACCTGTGCCTCAACAGCCATATCAAGAAAAAAGAAATAAGTCTCCACTCAGAATTCCAAAAGCAACAATGGCTCAGGCCCTCGCACCCTCTGGGCTTACATCATTTCATCTCCAGCCTCTCCCCTCCTGCCTCAGCTCTTGGAGGGGTGGCACATACTGGGTCTTACTGGCTCACACTGCTAGGATCTAAACAGCATCTTTGATCCCATCTTCCAGCTCTCAAGCATTCAGTACTAGAAGACTCCCTGCATCCCATATGGCAGGTGGTCACTGGACACCTCTTCTCTGCACCATAGCTGCTATAAACAGAAACGCTCTCCCCTCCAAACTTTCCTCTCCATAGACAAAAGGAAGCATTTACAACTCTTTTATTTCCCCTAAGACTTAGCTTTTAGACTATATTACGAGCCTGAAATAGCTCCCTTAAATTGATACTGGACTTTCATTTGAGATAGGATCTACTATTCCCCCAAAGCAACAAATGCAGTTGTTTTTGGTGAATAGAGGAGTCCCAGGCCCACCAAGACCTAAGAATTACCAGGTATGTAAAAATACTGGTGTAATTTCCCACAAATCCTTCCATCATTCTGTCAGCCAGCATTTCCTGTGCACTCACTATATGCTCAGTACTATGATGAGCACCTCACAGGGGTCTGTTAACTTCAGGACTTAGCAGTGATTGGGCACTGCCCCCTCAGTTCATAGGGAGGCTAATGGCTTGAGTAAGGCCCGAAGGCCAGTTGATGTGGAAGGCAGGATGCAGTGCCAGACCTGCCTGTGTATCTCCAGAACTCATCCTCATCTCTGCTCTGCTGGCTTGAGGTCCACTGTGCTGCACAGCCAGGAAGGTGGCTAGGCCCTGGCCACTCCACTGAAGAGACAGCTGAACCACTGCTCTTAATTTCCATTTCTAATCCTATATACTTGGTTCCTTTTCTCTCCCCTCTTCTGCCTGCTTACTTCTTAATAAACTCTTTGTGCCTGTGCTCACAGCCTCCCACCAAGCCCTGCTTACTACTGTGTAAGGCCAGAGAGAGGCTGTGTGCACCTGACTCGCCTAATTGTAACTGGGTGGTTCTGCCTTGTCTAAACTGGTGCCATCCAGTGGAACTTTTTCTGATGCTAGAAATGTTCTCTGCTGTCCAGTCAAGGAGAAACATGGAGCTACTGAGCATTCAAAATGTGGTGGGGATGGCTGAGAGACTGAAGCTGTAATTTTATTTAAGATTATTTTACATTTCACTAGCCACATGTGGTTTGTGAGCAATACATCAGCTAGGTGATATGGATATGGTGGCTCCAGTGCTTTGTAGCTATTTGAATACCTGGCTTGTGACAGGCTCTGGATCCAGCCAGCCATGGAATTTCTGGTACAGAATCCTATGGTTTGGTAGGAATACTTGTACAGGAGTAGCCCAGCTGAGTAAACTCTGCACACTGGAAATGAACCACCATGTAGACCATCCCAGGGCATCAATGGGAAGGTGGAAAGTCAAGTGCCATTGAGGTTCTATAATGTTCCCTCTGCCATGTCTGTTTTATCAATTTTTAAATTTTTTATATCATTTTATTTTATTATGGTACAAGATATTAAACCCAAGGCCTTAGTGGTTTAGACAGGTACTCCCACTAAGGTACAACTCTAGTCTATGCCATGTCCACTTTAAAAATGGGAACTGAAAAAAAAAAAAGTGAGGGTCTGAGGCTTACCAGGAAAAGTCACTGCTGGAAGGCCCAGTCATACTGGCTGCCAAGTTACTGCTCCAGTTAGGCCCAGGGTATACGAACGAACAAGTTCCTGCTTTCAGGGCAGACTACCTTCATAACTGCCACTCATGGTTTTTCATGCCTACCATACCATCTCTGGACGTGTGATAACTGTTCTTCTCTCTGTAGGAAGAGGTACTCCGGAAGAGTTTCCAGGACCTGGCCACTGAAGTTGCTCCTCTGTACAAGCGGCTGGCCCCTCAGGCTTATCAGAACCAGGTATTAGACCTGGGCCTTGTCCTACCCACATGGCATCTATTCCTCTGCCCAGAGGGGAGGTTAAGGCTCCCTGAAGTTGGTATACGGGAATGTGGGCTCCTTTGTACTCTTACAGAAGGAGCCCAGTTTAGATGTAAAGCAAAGATGTAGTTCTTTGTTATTCTTTTTTTATGCCACACCCTATATGATCCAAAGCCCCTGGTCTTCAACCCCTCTGCCTACAAATCACCCCTTCTGGTCTGGTTTCTACTGCTGAGGCATGAGCTCCTTCCATAACCTTGCATCTTCCAGATGAGGCAGGGGTTAACTGAAGTAACCCAGAAGGAGGCAATTCCTATAGGGCCTAAAAGTAATTGTTTTGGGCCAGGTATGGTAGCACACACCTGTAATCTCAGCTCTCAGAAGACTGAGGTAGGAGGACTGTGGCCAGATAAAGGCCAGCTTGGGTATACAGTAAGTTCAAGGCTAGCTTGAGCTACAGTGAGACCCTGTCTCGGAAAAAAAGGAATTGTTTTGGAGCTGAGGACTTAGCCAGAAAACTTTCCTCCACAGTATAAATTCAAGGCTCCTCAGGTACAGAATCAGGGCCATTCACTTCAGGTCCCATAAGCAGCTCTCTTTGACCTTTCACAGGTGACCAATGAGGAAATAGCGATTGACTGCCGCCTGGGGCTGAAGGAAGGGAGGCCTTTCTCGGGGGTCACAGCATGCATGGACTTCTGCGCTCACGCCCACAAGGACCAGCATAACCTCTATAACGGGTGCACTGTGGTAAGGAAACTTGTGTCCTGCCCCAACCCTAGTTGCATGGCGACCCTGAGAGAGAGCCTAGCTGTTCTGTGCAGAAAGTAGGCTCAGAATAGGGAGGGACCAGGAGACAGGATTTTCTGAACTACCTGCTCCTTCCCTCCTCAGAGAACCCCTCACCAGGATGAGTGAACAGTGCTGGGCATGGGTGCTGTGTCTTAGGTAGGTGCTGCATGACACAGCCCCATAGGTGGTTGGGATCCCCTGTTATCTATAAAGTATAGTTCCGGGTTTCTGGACACCTGTATTAAAATCTAATGCCTAGTTCATTTACTGAATAAATTTGTATTGAGCACCAGCTTTGGTGTCTGGCACTGGCTAGGGGCTGAGGAATAAAATGGACTAAGTCCTCACCCAAGTGTGTGATGCACTGTGTAACAATGAAGGCCATAAGAGAGAAAAATGAAGTTAAGCAAGGAATAAAGTGATAAGAGATGCTTAAATAGCCAAGTATGTTGGTGCCATTAACTTTGGAGTAGAACAATAGGGAGAGACCAGAGAAAATCAAGCATTCCGTTTGGAGATGCCTGTCAGATGTACAGGTGGGATATGGAGCAGGCAGGGCAGAGGGAGGCTTTGGAGAGCCTGGAGCTTACAGCTGAGAGGCTGAGGAGCTCTCCAAGGGAGAGAGTGTGGACAGAGCAGACAAGAGGCTTGGGCTCAGAGGGATGCAACCAGTGTTCCACTCTGCTTTTCAGCTAGGTCCTATGTACGGAGGGCTCCTGGGAGCTGTGGAAGGTATAGGGGCTTCTAGACTGGTTGTAGCTCTTAACCATGTGAGAAATGATGGTCCCATTTCAGAGTTTCATATCTCCACCCCATCTTCTGCCCCTGTGTGCAAGACAGAAAACAAGATGGGACCAGTCTACCGTTAGCATGAGGATACTTAGCTGAAATAGATAGGAAGGACAGGCTTTCTATCTAGGATTCAGAGAGAGGTAGAGGAGAGAGCACTGGAGATAGGCAAGCAGAGCTTCTAAAATTGAGGTGAATCGAAATAATATTTTTTTCAAACTTAAAAGTACTTCTCCCTAATAATCACTATCACTGTAAGACTTCTAAATAATATAAAAAAGATTTGCCTGAAATCTTGTAGCGATGACAGCTGTTAGCGTTTGATGACTGTCTATTCAGGGGTGTGTGTGTGTGTGTGTGTGTGTGTACACAGCTATATAAAACTTTACACCAGTGAGGTCACATTGTATCTCCGTGCTGTTCTACAGCTTGTTCTTCTTAACTCGGGGAGGCCTCAAGCCTTTTGTGTCAGCGGATACAGATTTATGTCCACATTTGCTGAGGCTGTATGAATAGCTCTGCCATCACTTATTTAACCAGTCCCTATGGACAGGCAGTACGTACTTTCAGACGTTTCACATCTATAAGTCATGAGGAGGACTGTGCAAAGGTGTAGTCAGTCGGCTCAAGGTCCCAGGGCAAGGGTGTTCACATTCGCAGGCTTAGTGTGCCTGTTCTGCTGATTGGCAGTACTGGATTTTGTCCATCTGTAGTGTTTGCCTGCCTCATTGGCAAACATAAAGTCTCATTTTAACTTTGTGTCTCCTTTAAGCTTAAGAAGTTGAACATCTTTTCCTGTTTTCCTTGCACATTGTAATTCATCTTTGTGAATCCCATTAATATCCTTTGCTGCTTATTTTTAAAATCAGGATCACCTATATAAGGTATCTTTCCTGGGTTAGGGATAGCAACTTAGTTTCTGTCACATCTCATCCTTTGCCTTTAACCTTTCCCCTATTTTTTATGACACTGTGTCTCCAGTCTACAGCCATACCACCCTGAATGCACCCGATCTCGTCTGATCTAGGAAGCTAAGCAGGGTCGGGCCTGGTTAGTACTTGTAGGGGAGACATTGCGTCTCCAGAGTGGGAGGAAGCAAGGCTGATGGCCAGACCCACCCAGAACAGGCACAGAAGGCTGGTCAGCAGAGGTCTGGAGAGCTCTGTGCCCTGGGGAGAAACAGGCTGTGTGGAGCATGACCTAAAGCAGGAAGTCAAAATGCAAGGATTCGTAAAGTTGCCACCATAAAAATGAAGTCTCTTTTCAATAAATGAAACACCACAATCAAAATATAAAGACCAGCCATGTGTGGTGGTGCACACCTGTAATCCCAGAGCTAGGGAGGCTGAGGCAAGTTTGATGCCAGCCTGGATTATATATAGTGAGTTCAAAGCCAGCCTGAATAAAACAAAAGCAAGACCCTGTCTTAAAAAAAAAAAAAAAAAAAAAAAAAAAAGCAAAAGGCAGAAGAGTTGTGTTTAAATATATCCAGGATTTGTTTTAATCAGATGTCTTGAGATACAGAAATGACTGTCGTCAAAGAAGTTTGTGTTCACATTGCATGCCATGCAGGGGCCATCCGGAGAAGACCAGGGTCCATCAGGAGGCACAGGGAATCAGGGAAATGGGGGCTGGAGCCTTTATTGTGTTCCACAGGAAGCAATGAGCAAGGCAGGGTAGGTACACTGAATAAGTTTAGGACTAAATAGTATAGATAATTTCAGCAGGCGTAGGGGTGTGCAAGGTGGTCCCAGGCTTCCTGTAGGCACCTGGCCCAACGGTGATTTAGGGCATGGAAAATACTGGCCTGCTCTGTGAGTGTGATACAGGAGGTAGCTGGACTTCCATATTGGTTGGTTTGTACATCAAAGGTGCATTCACGGGATCCTTTGCTATCTCTAGGAATTGGCTAGTCTAGGCAGGCCCATGTTTCCAGGAACAAGGCCCAAAAGCCAGAGCATCAAGAGTACAGAAAATTAAGTAGAAGAAAGTAAACTTGGGAAAAACACGGCAGGGGAAGGGGAGCCTTGTTGAGAAATATAAACAGAATGCAATGCATAAAGAAATTAATGACAAAATAATTGACAAAAATGGAGAAATTAAAACTCACTTTTTGGTGTGAGTGAAAATCAGTCATTTTGGAGAGCAGTTTGGCAATACTATATGTGGCAGGCCTGCTTCACAGCATTTATTCCAAGGAATTAAGCATCTTAGAAAATGCAGCTGAATAATTGCAAAAAGTATTGTTATGATAGGGAAAAACTGGAAACAAGTTGAAATTTTTGATAATAAAAGAATTAAGTAACACTGATAGAGTAATACTGTGGAGCTCTTTAAGAATATCAGGAAGGAAACTTGAAAGAATGTTAAGAAAAATGAAGTTAATACTTCATGCGTAGTGTCCTATTTAATGACCAAAAAATAATTGTGTGCATGTGTATACATAAAGGACCTGAGTGTTTACAGAGATTGTTTCTGAGTAATGATTTATGGAAATAGTTGTCATTCCCTTTTTGCTTGCCTAAATTTTATACAAACAGAGCATAGTTTTTAATTTAAAACAATTATTTTAAGAACAAAAGAAGTTGAGTGTTTAAGACAAGGGGGATGCGGGTGGAAGGTCTGAGGCTTAGCCAGGTGATGTGTGGCCGCAGCAAGGTTGAGGGGACGGGCAGTGGGTCTCCTGGCCGTGGCCCTAGCCCTCGTCAGTTGTGTGACCCTGTGCCAATCATTTCATCCCCTCAGAGCTATGTCAGGGACATAGGTGGTAACATGAGCAACCTGCTTTGAAAGCTGTAGCACACATTCTACATGATGGTGGTGCTGTTATGCTGTGAATGTGCGTTTTAGACTCTTGAGAAGCAGTTGAGGATGGGAGGCTCATGTGGATGCCTGGCAGTGGGCCCACTTGGGGAATGAGGTCACATTTTCAAACTCGGACCCCTTCCTCCCAGTGCTTGGTCCCCAGCCCCATGTCTTCTCTCCCCGCTGTGTGAGGCAGGTGTGCACCTTGACTAAGGAAGACAATCGCTGTGTGGGCCAGATTCCCGAGGATGAGCAGCTGCATGTGCTCCCCCTGTACAAGATGGCCAGCACAGATGAGTTTGGCAGTGAGGAGAACCAGAATGCCAAGGTGAGCAGTGGGGCCATCCAGGTGCTAACCGCCTTCCCTCGAGAGGTCCGGCGCCTGCCTGAACCTGCCAAGTCCTGCCGCCAGCGACAGTTGGAAGCCAGGAGGGCAGCAGCCGAGAAGAAGAAGATGATTCAGAAGGAGAAGCTGAGCACCCCTGAGAAGATCAAGCAAGAGGCCCTGGAGCTGGCTGGGATCCCCACTGACCCAGGTGTGTGGAGAGGGTACCACCAGGGCTGGCATGGGCCCTGTCCATCAGGGTATCCCCTCACTGAGCCCCACCTCCCACCTTCCTGCATCATGCTGACAGTTCAAGACAGAGTCCTTGGACCTCTGCTTTATTGTGTCACATATTAAGATACCTGATAGGAGGCACCAGGATGGGAAGTAAGTACAAAGAGGATGCACTGTCTTCAGGGAGCTGTGCGTGGTAGAAGGGCAAGCTTGGGATCTCCTGTAGAGTGTTCACACACCCTCCGAGTCTTGAGGAGAACATCGCCCTGGGGCTGGGGCTGGGCGTGGTGGTAGACCACCTACCTTGTCATTTCTCCTGGCGTTGGTGCCTGCAGGTAGTGGTGCTTCAGGGAAAACTTCAGCACTCAATAGGGTAACAGGAGTGATGTAGACAGGGCCATGGCCTTTGAGCAAGTTGTCTCCTTCCACCTGAAATGGAGCTGGGTCTGTACTTAGGGGTGGCCTAGGAGTCAAGACGGGGTCCCAGCTTGGGTGTGCCCTAGCTGTCCTGCTTCTCCAGAAAGACGAAATATCTCAGAACGAGAGAGGTTCCATCCCCAGTCCTCTGCCTTAGACCGAGCTATGAGGCTGCTGGCTGCGCTTTCACCTTGCCTTCTGCTTCCCTAGGCCTGTCTCTGAAAGGTGGATTGTCCCAACAAAGCCTGAAGCCCTCCCTCAAGGTGGAGCCGCAGAACCACTTCAGCTCCTTCAAGTACAGTGGCAACGCAGTGGTGGAGAGCTACTCGGTGCTGGGCAATTGCCGGCCCTCTGACCCCTACAGCATGAACAGTGTGTACTCCTACCACTCCTACTATGCACAGCCCAGCCTGACCTCCGTCAACGGGTTCCACTCCAAGTATGCTCTTCCGTCGTTTGGCTACTATGGCTTTCCATCCAGCAACCCCGTCTTCCCCTCCCAGTTCCTGGGTCCTGGTGCCTGGGGGCACAGTGGCAGCAGTGGCAGTTTTGAGAAGAAGCCAGACCTCCATGCTCTGCACAACAGCCTGAGCCCGGCCTACAGTGGTGCTGAGTTTGCTGAGCTGCCTGGCCAGGCTGTTCCCACGGACACCCATCACCCCACTCCTCACCACCAGCAGCCTGCTTACCCAGGCCCCAAGGAGTATCTCATTCCCAAGGCCCCCCCGCTCCACCCAGTGTCCAGGGACCCCTCTCCCTTTGCTCAGAGCTCCAACTGCTACAATAGATCCATCAAGCAAGAGCCAGTAGACCCACTGGTCCAGACCGAATCTGTATCCAGAGACCCTGGCAAGATAGGCAAAACACCTTTGCCCGAAGCATCTCAGAATGGGGGACCCAATCACCTATGGGGACAGTACTCAGGAGGCCCAAGCATGTCCCCGAAGAGGACTAACAGTATGGGTGGCAGCTGGGGTGTGTTCGCTCCTGGGGAGAGCCCTGCCATTGTCCCTGATAAGCTCAGTTCTTTTGGGACCAGCTGCCTGACCCCTTCTCACTTCCCAGATGGCCAGTGGGGTCTGTTTGGCAGTGAGGGACAGCAGCTGGCTCCCCATTCTGGTGGACGGCTACGAGGCAAATCATGGAGCCCCTGCAAGTTTGGGAACAGCACCTCAGCCTTGGCTGGGTCCAGCCTGACTGAAAAGCCCTGGGGGGTTGGAGTGGGGGATTTCAGCTCTGCTCTGAAAGGTGGTCCTGGATTCCAAGACAAGTTGTGGAATCCAATGAAAGGGGAGGATGGAAGAATTCCCACCCCAGGGGCAAGCCATCTAGACAAGGCCTGGCAGGCCTTTGGGATGCCCCTGGGCTCCAGTGAGAAGCTCTTCGGGGCCCTGAAGTCTGAAGAGAAGCTGTGGGATCCCTTCAGCCTGGAGGAGGGGACAGCTGAGGAGGCCCCCACCAAGGGGGTAGTGAAGGAGGAGAAGGCCAGTGTGGAGGAGGAGGAAGAAGAACTGTGGTCGGACAGTGAACACAACTTCCTGGATGAGAACATCGGGGGCGTCGCCGTGGCCCCTGCTCACGGCTCCATCCTCATTGAGTGTGCCCGGCGAGAGCTACATGCCACCACGCCACTCAAGAAGCCCAATCGCTGCCACCCCACCCGCATCTCGCTGGTCTTCTACCAGCACAAGAACCTCAACCAGCCCAACCACGGGCTGGCCCTCTGGGAGGCCAAGATGAAGCAGCTGGCGGAGCGGGCGCGGGCACGGCAGGAGGAGGCCGCACGGCTAGGCCTGGGCCAACAGGAGGCCAAGCTCTACGGGAAGAAGCGCAAGTGGGGGGGCGCCATGGTCACCGAGCCCCAGCACAAGGAGAAGAAGGGGGTCGTCCCTACCCGGCAGGCACTGGCCGTGCCCACGGACTCAGCGGTCACCGTGTCCTCTTACGCCTACACGAAGGTCACTGGCCCCTACAGCCGCTGGATCTAGGTGCCAGGGAGCCAGCGTACCTCAGCGTCGGGCCCAGCCCGAGCTGCCTCTGTGGTGCTTTTGCCCTCACACCTCGGGGCGGGTTGGGGGTGCAGAAGTCTTTCTATCTATATATACATATATGGATATGCCTATCATATATATGTATTTATGGTCCAAACCTCAGAACTGACCCGCCTCTCCCTTCCTCCCCTCGTCCCCAGCACTTTGAAGAAGAAACTACGGCTGTCGGGTGATTTTTTCCGTGATCTTAATATTTATATCTCCACATTGTTTTATTTTTCCCCTTGTTGGAGGGGCTTTTATTTTCTTTGTTTTTAAAACTCTATCCTTGTATATCACAATAATGGAAAGAAAGTTTATAGTGTCCTTTCACAAAGGAGTAGTTTTAAATTCCATTTAAAATGTGTATTTATTGGATTTTTAAAAAGCGACAATAGTAATGGTAACGGATGGGCAGGAAAGGCCAGCAGTGCTGTTCCCACCGGCAAGCCCGGCCTCTTGGGAACTGATAGGTTCTCTCGGCCATCTGCCCCGGTGAGCCAAGTGCAGCGTGTAGCCCCAGTCTACCCCTCCCTCCCCGTGGGCAGGGAGCCCCCAGACCAGCTTCTGTCCTCTCCTGGAGGATGGGAGAAGCTGCAGAAAACCATCTGGGGCCCCTTCTCGAGTCAGCAGTTGGGCAGAGGCACGCCAGGCCCAGCCCAGGATACGCTGGCATAGATCTCCCCGGAAACCAGGTTGAAAGTAGACAGCTTCAAGCTTGCTAGTCTCCACACTGAATCCTCTGTGTCCGTTATTTATCAAGTCCACAGGATGTCATGGTTCACTAGGCAGCAGCACCTCACGCTGAAGCTGGAGTTGAGAGGCTCCTAGAGCCCTCTCCACCATGTCGATAAGGCAATGAATACTGGCCGAAGGAATTTGTCTTAGTGGCAATTTTTTAAAAATCGCCCAAAAGTCTATGCTGATACCGAAAAAGGGCTACTGTATCTCTTAACACAGAAGTTGAACCCAAGCTGTGAAGAGCCTCACTGGCTCTGTGCGTGGAGCTGTGCAGAGCCTGGTGCTGTAGTGTTGTGCTGGGACTTTGACTCTTGGGCAGGTTGCGTCCTGCGGGAGCTCAGCAAACCAGTGTAACAGCAGTTAACACATCTGTCTTTTTCCTGGATCTCCACATTGGATAATGGTGCATGCCTCCCCCAGCCCAGCCCCTCCTGCTCTCTGTGGAGGCAGGGCGTACACTTAAAGTGCAAGAGTCAAACGTTTTCAACAGGTTGCTATGATTTTCCTCCCCTGTTGGTGCCAGTTCTCCATTGGATCATTCTCTTTTTTTCTTCCTTCCCTTTCCATCCCCTGAGTCACACCCATTCTAAAATTCTGGTGCATTCGTTCAGTTCTTTGAGAAGAGAATGTGGTGCTTAATTTTTGTGTCATTGTTGAGAGAGGTTGGGGCAGACAGTTGGAAGCAACACTCATCTACAGCCAGTCAGACTTCTTGGAGTGCTTGTTTTTCCTGTGGAGGAAATGATGTCAAGCTGCCCGTGTGAACGAACGTGTGGTGAGTGGGGGCTTCATCCGGACACACAGGGGGTGTGGCTACACAGCGTGTGATGGCCAAGCAGATACTTATTAAGCAGTTTTTTTCAGATGTGGGTCATCATAAATTGAGTTTAACAATCAGATGACAGTACTAAAGGCAAGCTCCTGAGCCTCCAGGTGCCTTGTGTAAGAGCTGAGACCGATCCGCTGGGTGTTTACTGTAACCTTTCGGAAGCACTGGCGGAGAGTCGCTGTAAGATGTCCTGAGCATTTATGTGGTCTGGTTTTAACTGTAAATAGTGAAAAGATTTTTTTAAGCACTTTTGCCTAGATTTAAACAGCAACTTGAAAAAAAAAAGTACGTTTTAACATGTAATTGTGGGAGAAATTGTAAATAGTAGCTGAATATTTAACGCGCTTTGTCTATCCTCCACTTTTACCATATTCTGTAAAGTTGCATTTATTTTACAGGACAAAAATGAAATATTATTGCTTTTGAAATAAATACCCAAGAGCTTATCAGGATTTAGAATTATTCAGAACTCAGATTTATAGGAAAACCTCTGACCTTCAGTCTGACAAGCTAAAGGAAGCAGAGTCTTTAATGAGCATGCTAATTTTCTAGTTTTGAGGAAAAGTTGGGTCCTTTAAATGCTATTTTGCTTATCGCATCAGTACTTTTATGCAGGTCTCATTTGACTCCGTGCTTAGATAGATGCGGGGGTGCCTTGAAAACTTCATTTTAAATGATCTTAAGCAAGAAATACGATATTTTACAAAATGTGGAGAATGTGACCGTCTGTCTGACCCATGGAAGCCCCAGGTTGGCTGTTGGTTTGGAAGGTCCCGAGTGTAACCTAGATGATTCTGACACTTGGCATGTGTGGATCTCTGATGTTTGTTAACTATGCTCTTCCCCTTGTCACCCTTTGGTAGCAAAGCCATTAGATGAAAGGAGAAACCAATACAAGCTACTAGCATGTGATGTCTGTCCCCCAGCCCACACAGCCTGGGGTCATTAGCTTCAAGGCTGGAACGGGGCTGCTGAGAGGTGAGTCAAGAGGCGGGCTCCGTGGACGCACCCACGCCCCCCTGCGCAGGGTCCTGAGAGTTAGCTGGTGCTGTTGCCATGCTCAAACCCATGCTGATCTTTACACACTACATGTATAACCTACCTCAAATCTCAGTCATTGAAATTAGCATGCTTTAGACATATATTTAAAAAGTAACTATGCACAGCTCTTTATCCCCCCTTGCTGCTGAAGGCTTCTTTAAAAAAATCAAATTTTTATTTTTTACTGGCATTATCATTTTTTAAGTCCTAAAGATGGTTGACAAACATTTTTATCACAAGAAGAAAAATAAAGCCATTGCAACTAAAGAACCTAACAGCATGACCAAGTTTTAAGAATAACATAGCAACAGAAACTGATGGAGTCTTGTAGTCATCTCCCCACTGTGCCCTGTCCACAGATACCAGCCGCATGTAGTGCAAATGTTGGTTCCTTTTTTCGCTTTGTTTTGTTTCCCCTGCCTGTTGTATGCAAGGGAAGTACTTGCAAAGTTCTGTGCTAACAGATTGTTTTTTGTTTTTTTAAGTAAAAATCACTTCGCAGCAGGTTCTCACCCAATAACTGGTGCTAGCTCAAGAAACCATCATCTTACCATCAGAAAGCTTGACTATTGGTGTTGCACAGATTTGGGAGGCTTTGTTTGGGGTCTGGTTTTTAGCAGGGCCTCAGTTCACCACACCTGGCTTCCTGGGTGCTGCTTTGCCTTCTCCCTGAGGTGGACATTGGTGTGTATGGAAAGGTTTTCCACCTGCCCCTTCTGATCCTTTCCCTGCCTCTTTTGGAAACAGTAGTTTGCAGAGCAAGGGATTTTTAAAGCACTATAGAAAGGAAAGAAGTCGCAGAGCTTAACTGCCTTGCGTCAGACAGCAGTAGATGAGTGAGAGTGGTTGACAGTGAGTAGATGGTGATCTGCTTTCTCCGAGAGAAACCCAGCCAGACTTTCGTCTTGACGTTTAACCACCCCGTGATCCCAACCCAAGGCAAAGCTGGTAGAAAACTCTGATATATCCTTGACGTGCCTCAACCAATATCTTTCCTTTTGTTACTGAAGTGTGTTTTATGGACTAGAAAGCATTTTTATGAGTTGAAATAGTCTAAATAAAATGGTGCTATGGTGTTTTAATGTGACTGTCCCTGATCCTGTCTCGCTGAGGTGCTATCAACGTTCTGAAACCACAACCAACCAAAAACAAGGTGGGCTCCAGTCTCTCTCAGCTTTTTTTGTTCCTTCTCGTTTGGTGCTGTCTTCTTAGACCTCTGTTTACCATGCTATAATCTGCTCTGAGCAGTTTTAGTTTTGTTTTATTGTTCTTCCCTTGGTGGCCAAACAAAGAAAGGCAAGTCAAGAAGGCCAGACCCCTTGCTGAGGGGCCTGCCTCGCTTGGCGGGTGCTTTGGTTTCACGCCTGTCTTCTCAGGCCCAA
Organism: Dolichotis patagonum; assembly: GCA_004027295.1. Taxonomy (NCBI): domain Eukaryota; kingdom Metazoa; phylum Chordata; class Mammalia; order Rodentia; family Caviidae; genus Dolichotis; species Dolichotis patagonum. The sequence goes on from PVJX010001283.1 coordinate 154,465, forward strand.
TGGGAAGGCAAAGACATGCGGTGATTTCTCTGAGGAAGGGGAGTTGGGTGCTCCTGCCTTGTCTAGCACAGGGTGTGTCTGAGCCAGAGCTGCACATCTTTCTCCTGCGGCCCAGGTGCTGAGCAGATGTCTATCCCTGGGAGTCTCAAGAGGGGCCCATGGAGTGGGTGCAAGGGAGCTTCCTCACCTGGCAGGGGTTGGGACCATGGTGGGCAAAGGATTCGTTCTTTGCTCCTCCCGGCCTTGGCCCCAGTACGGCTTCCACTGCTTGTCAGTAGCCCCTCATGTTCAGACTAAAGGCAGGAGCTTTTTTTGTCCCTTGATGTCACTGAGACTGCTTTTAGTTGGTGCTAAATTTCTCCTTGGGTCCACAGAAGTTGATATATTTAAGAACTCACAGGAAGCTCCATTTTTGCGTCATCCACTGTCACAATTTTTTTTAAATACCTCAAAAACAGGACATTGTGACAACAGTAGATTCCACGAGGGTCTGATACCTGCAGGTTCTGTATTTGATGACATACTTGACCTTGAAGAATCTGGGGTCATTTTGGTTTTCATTCTTACTGAAAATGGCAGACGGCCAAAAGGATGGAATATGGTTGACTCTGTTTCCTTTTTAAGTTTTGCTTTTGAATAAAATGTGAATTTCCTATGCCCATCTCATTGAGCTTTCTCAGTCATCGTTGCTGTCATTCGCAATGACTCCCTCAAGATCTAGTCTGTTAACCAGCTGCATCTGCTGTAGTACATGGCCAACTTCAACATGCCCTGGACCAAAATAACATTTCTGAGGTGCATACCTCAGCATAGGTTATACAGCCCCACCCCTACACATGCACAGCTTTCTCCACAAGTGCGGGCCCGCCTGGCACGCCCAGCGCTTCCTCCCACAGAGCTGCCAGCAAGAGCAAAGCAATAGGCTTCTCCCCTGAGCAGAGACCTCAGTGCAGAAACGCTGGGTCTCAAGTTGATTTTTGCCTAAGAATCAGCGAGCTATTTGGCCTACTTCCTCATTTGCTTCTATTCTGATATCAGGGATGATTTTTGTAGTGGTATCGTTTGTGCTCTCGTCATTTTGACTAACCTGTCGTTCAGGGGGAACTCATCACTCTTCACATGGGGACTTAAAATATGAATTGGCTCATCTGAACATTCCAAATTTTCTTAGTTCCAATACTTTTTCTTTTTTCTTTCTTTCTTTCTTTCTTTTTTTTTTTTTGAGGGGAAAAGGGGAAAAAAACAGGAGTGATGTCATTTCTTTTTCATGTATTTAATTAAAGAAACAAGGACTGGTTGTCTTGTGGCATATTAATGCATTAGATTTAATCTAGAACCCTGTAGCTTTCTGGTGTGTTTTATTTCTTATCTCTTGAATTCCTGTTTGGTTACTTGGCTTCCAATGGAGGTGAATTTAACAACCATACTTGAATATTCCGTCTTGACTTTGTAAACTGTGGCTACTTGAAATGAAGTTTATCTGGGGTTGATGGATGAATGATAGATTTTTGCAATGTCTCAAGGCAATAGGATGTGTATTAAACTGTAGATATTCTTAGTACAGTAAATTTATGCTGATAATTTTATTTTGTATAATTTTTATCTTTTTGTTAATATTTTTTCTTCCACTTTATTGGTTTGCCTCCTGAGCTACCCCTCCTTGCCCTCCCTTTTCCCCCAGTGTTTCAGTAAATTTAATTTAGGGTGCCTAGAAATTGCAAGTATGTATCCTCTTTTGATTTGTATTTTATTATAATTTACACAAACAACTGGGTTTGTGAACTGTATTACTCCTGGTATCTTTAAAATATTGTGGGTGTTTTAATAAATTTTATATTTATTTTTTGCACTCAAATTCAGTGTGGGTTCTTCTTTCCGCTCTTGAGCCAGAACTAAATTGACATTTGAGGTACCCTACAGTGTCACCCTTCCATCATGTATAGGTGCACAAACAGCTAATAGCAGTGACACCTGCCACCTGGATGAAGTGATTCTCAGAGTCTCCGCTATTAAATCTGGGGTGAGGGAGGGAAGCAGAGGACCTTTCTCTTTTTGTCTTTTTTTCCCATTTTGTCTTCCTTTTTCATTCAACTTGGGAATGCTGTCCTTGTAAAAGCTTTATCTTCTGATCTTATAATTGCCAAGAATTTTTGAATACTGCCTGGTTCTGATGGTTTGGACATAAATCTGGTGAGGAGCTACAAAGATGGAACCCTAGGTTTTGCTGTCCTAGTTTCCAGAAGGCCCTATGCCTGGAACTCCTGTCTTTAATTCAGATCACCAATTCAGAAATTCCTAAAAAGGGAACTCTGCATTGAGGAAGGAGACAGGCAAGGGTGGCACTTAGGGGTAGAGCACTTGCCTAGCATGTGTGAGGTCCTGGGTTCAATTCCTGGTACTAGAGAGTGAGGGTACACTGCACTGAGGAAGGAGAAGAGAGGGATAAATGGAGAGGAAAGCTGTCCTCTTTTCCCCTTCTTCCTGCTTGAAATATCCTACTTAAGTCAGTCCAGGATCTGCGACAAGCAACTCAGCTGTCCATAAAGCCTCATGCAACATCCCATCACCCCTCTGGGTCACCCTAGACACAGGAAAGCTCACTCAGAGCGTCTGAGCGGAACCGTACAGTCGTGACAGTTTTCCTGGTGCACACAGCAATCCAGGAGCCCTCACGCACCTCTGTGTGTTTTCCTAAAGTAGGATCACACTGCTGTGTACCTGCTGCTTTCCTCTTTGGATTAAAAGAGACCAAATTCTGCCCCTTTCCTGCATCCCTGTCATGTTGGCCCATGGTAGGAGGAGGTGTGGGGCAGGAGAGTCCTGCTGCAGAGGCTGATTTCACCTCTGGATGTGGGTAGGCTTTCATCTCTTCTTACACAAAGTTCATGTAAATAAAAGAATTTGAAGACAAGGTTTTAAAAATTACCTGCAATCGCATGAGAGAACCACATTGATTGCAAACATTTTCAGAATAGGTAAATATCATATGTATATGTGTATTTTTTAACTAGGATATATGTTGACATTTTTCACTTAATATATCTAAATATAACTGATACAGAGCCACATCTTTGTTAATAGTTGCCTGTAGTATTTCATTGCATGAATATAGAAGCATTTGATCATTACTATGTTATTAAGCTCTTTGGGACCCTACTTGTTGGAATTACAAAATGAATTCATCCAAATCTGCTTCTTTGTAAGACACACACACAAAGAGACTTTCTATAAGTATCACAGCCATCCTCCTCACCACATGCCTGTATCGGTAAACTCCTATACCCTCCTCACAAAAGTCACAGGTCCTGCCACTGTGCCCCCAGCTGGCCCACCTGGAGCGTTGTTCTTCATGTTGGCCTCTCCAGACAGGACCACCTTGTTGCAGATGGGATTTGGCTGATTCAAACCAACCACAGAAACAGCAAGAAGCCTCATGATCTGGAAAAGGCATTTGTGCACACCGAAGTGCATTAGGTTTTTAAGCAGCGAAGCCATAGTGAGAGCTCTGGAAAGAACATGGCCCTCTCTTTCTCCAGCTGCATGGTGTAAACTGAGCAGTTCCATCTCCCTGTGCCATTATCTCTTATTTTAAAAGCCTGATGATGCCACGTAAGATTGATCCAAGGATCAAAAAAATACTACAGAACAGAATGCCAAGCATGCTGGACCTGGCAGGTAATAGGAACCATCATTCCTTTTGAGGTGCTCAAAAACTTCCAGTCACAGGAAACCAAGGACCAAGGCTAGTGTCAGACAATACAGTGACCCCACATATGAACCACTGCAAACCAGTTCTCCCTGCTGCCCCTTATGCCACCCCTTATGCCCTTCACACATCACGCAGTTTATCCTGTGTGTGTCTGTGATGCTGGGGACCAAACAGGGATGCTCCGCCATTTAGCCATATCCCTAACCTTGTTTATTTTACTTTGAGACAGAATCTCACTAAGTTTCCCAGCCTGTCCTTAAACTTGCAATCCCCCTGCCTCAGCCCCCTGAATATCTGGGGTTACAGACGTGTGCCATCACACCTGGCACGTTTAGCACTTTAAATGGACAGTCTAATTCATCCTCTCTGCCATTTCAAGTCTTCACTCTGTCAAAGTATTTGCTGATCTCACCTCACTACACAACCTGATAAATACCTTATTAAAATTTCTACTGATATCCCATAGGCTTCCTGACCTTGGAGAATCATGTTTGTGCCTTACAATGCAAATAACAGGCATTTGCCATCCGGGGGAAGAAAGAGTCCCTGACAATACGTTCAACCATATAACCCAGTGCATGTTCCTGTGAGAACCACCTAGACACCAGAGAAGATAATGAGAGGCAGAGCTTTGACAAATTCCAGATCTCTCTAACCCTGTCCCAGACGCACTCCAGAGGTCTTGGCAGATGGCTCATACTTCTGCTGAGAAGCCCCACCCCAGCCCCAGGGACTTTGCCTAACTCTGATCCTCCACAGCGAGCAGCTTCCTGTGTCCTTCTTTTCTCTGCACATACTCCAATCCGCTGCCCTGTGTACCCCCTTTCTGCAGCTGCTTTCCAACCCACTCTGCTGTCCCTCGGGTCACGCCATCCCACCCCACCCAATCACCACCACGTTCTGTGAGTGTAGATGACCTCTTAGCTTCAACTTGTACCCCTTGTGCTGGCTGTGGAGGAGCTGTCTTCCAGCCACAGGCGTCTGGTTCTCGGATCTCTGCAGATCACAGGCATGGTGTCCCCTGCCTCCCGAAAACCCGGTGCTCCTGGACTCCATGGCTGGGAACATTCTGTTGGCCTTGGACCCTGAAGTCTTCTTCTGCCCCCTACATCCTTTTGTGCCTTCATGTCCCTTAAATACTAATGCTGAGAAAATCAACTCAGTCTCCACAACCTACAGGCTTTCCTCTATGGCCATGCTCAGTCATCGGGCCTCAACTGCGACCTCAGTGCCAAGGATTTCCTAGTGATTTGGGGTTGCTGAGTAGTTCTAGGTGTCTATGTTGTCTTTGTTTCTGTTTTTGTTTTGGGTTTTGTGGTACTAGGAATTGAACTGACGACCTTGCACTTGCCAGTGCTTATGCCACTGAGCTAAATCCCCAGCCCTGGTGTCTATTTTGGAGACCCAAAGCTTTAAACATAACTAAAACTCACCTTTAACTCTCTACCAAATTTCCCATATTTCTCCTGCTCACATTCTAATATTCACCAAATCTGCTCCCACCAAATCTCCTCAACCTTGCCACCTTGCCACTATTATTAGCAGCCCACACTGTACAGTTGTGCAGGGTGTTTACTGTACAATTTTGTGGGAAACCATTCAAACTAACATACGAGCCTTGATCTCTGACAGGCTCTTCCCCCTGTGGGCAGGGCATGCTGTAGGAGACCACAGTAGAGCCTCTAAAACTAGGGCCCAAGGCAGAGGCTTCTCATACTCTGATCAAAAAGTACGAGCCTTCAAAAAGATCAAGCGGCTTGTTCAAAACCATCTAACTGGGAAACGGCATAGGCCCCACTCAAACCTAGGTTCATCTGATACCAAAGTCTGTATCCTGTCCAATCACACCCATTTCTTGTGTATGTTAAGGCCCATATACCCAGTGGACGCTGCCCTCACCACTGGAAGTCTACCACAAGCACAGCTCAGGTGACACACAGGTCTACAAGCATAAGGTGGCTCTGCAAGAGGACTGGTGCTCACTGGCACCTTTTTAACAGCTACTGATGTCTGCCTTGGTTTTATCAAAGTCAATCTCCTTACCCAAACCATTTTCCTAAAAACCAGACTGATACTATTTCCCTGTAATATTGCTTCATGCTCCCACCCCCAATTTGATACAGTTTTCAGGCTAAGGGACACAGCTTGATTTTGCCCCAGGGAACGTGGCCCCAGTTCATATCTCAAGTACCCTGTGGGTCACTGAGCACCGCTCAGTGTGGAGTTGTTTCCTTGGTGACCTCCAAGCTGACAGTAGTACCAGTCTCCAAAAACTCCTTCCAATTCCATTAAAATGTTTACATAAGCTATAGAACTATGCCAAAGAAGAACAAAAAAGATCAAGATTCTACTCAAAGAGGTGTAACAGGAAACCAAATTATCTAAAACCATATAAACGGTTTTGCACGGCAAAGAACAACAAGCTTTAGACATTCAAAAACTAGCAATCAAGCATGTGCAGGAAATATGAAAGGTTAGACAGTCACTGCAACCTACTTTTTAAAAGATTAAAAAAGACATCTCACCTGCTCAACCAAAGCAAGTTACTAGACAACAGATGAAGAAGTAGCTACTGAGTTAAAAGCACAGTTGATGCTGCTGACAATAGAATAAGCAAAGGGCTGAGTGAGTGGCTCAGGGGCAGAGCACTTGCTTAGCAGATTTGAGGTCTTGGGTTTGATCCCCGGCACCACAAACCCATGAACAAGCCTGAGAATCGAGTGCAGAAATGCCTCTTGGGTGTACTGGGAGATCCCAGTAAAGGATACCAAATTGTTCAGAATTCAGTAACCGAAGGCCTCTCTAGGAAGAAAAATGGTCGGAGTGAGGCCAGATGAGAACAGAAGCCTCCGAGGCTTTGTAGATCATGGCTCGATCCTTCAACAAGTAAGAATCCTAGAAATTAACTTCCTCTTCCTCAGCAGCTGCAGAACCATTTCGCAAAGGGCATCTTGACCCTTCAGCCACAGTGTCATGTGGAAACCTGGGTGAAAGCTGCCGTCCTGCGGCACCAGGACCTCCACTCCCCACCTCACACTGAGCACCTTGCTCCCAGCAGTGCTGTGCTCAGCACCCACAGAGCCAGGCCCTCCACTGGGGACAAAGTGGGGCAGGTGAAGACCCTGAGCTGGGCCCCCATGGAGGGCAGTGGGAACACAGCCAGGCAGGCCAGACCTGCCAGGTTTGACAAGTGAGAAGGGTGGATTGGTGGGGCAAGTAGGAGGCCACAGACTGACAAGCCTGGTGGTGGGCGAGGAGACGGCTGTGGTGAGAACCGAGGTGGCGGCAGGGCAGGGGAAGGGAAAGCATTTGGAGAGAGCTCACAGAGGGGGCGGGCACGGGCTGTGGTGACTGTGCGTGAGGGGCCGAGGGAGGGGTTAGGATGAACTGGGCAGCAGGGTGGGTAGCAGCACTTATTCCCCAGGACAGAACGCACAAGGCAAGGGAAGAACTTGAGGCCAGTGTGTAGGCAAAGAGGCTGCAGAGGGCTTCAGCCCCTCTGGCATGGCCGAGCAGCCCCCTGGCAGGGGACCAGTTCAGGGCAGGGGCTTGGCCTGGGTGCCACCGTGGGAGCTATTGGCAGTGCACAGTGACAGAGCCTAGGTTGTGCCTGAGATGCTCCCAGGAGAGAATGGCTGATCAGGGGCCCTTGGGAGCTCACATACTGAGGCCCAGCAGGAACGAGAAGCCAGGAGAGAGATGTGTGAGGGAATGGGAGGCAGTAAAGACCCTGCAGTTGGAGTAGAAGAGGTGATAAGAAGTGGTCACCCTGTGCGTGTATTTTGAAGGTGGATAAGTCAGGTTTTGTTTGGGGGTTAGACATGAATGGTGGAAAAAGAAGGTCGCATCAAAGATGGTCCCAAGACTTGGGTCTGAACAACTGGAAAACAAGACTTGCTGTTAAGTGAGTGGGAGTGGGTCTTGGGAGAGCAGCCGGGTGTGTGTGTGTGTGTGTGTGTGTGTGCTGCAGGCAGCTTGGTGTGGGGACCAGCGAGAGGCTCAGACATCCTCAGAGGGCGGCTGAGCGCTGGAGACAAAGTCGGCTGCTTTTCATTATCCCCATGTACCAGCAGCGCTTCCATCACTGCAAAATGTATATCATGGTGCAGAAAGGGAAAGATGAATTGAATTAACATTTTCTTGTTTTTAAAATGAATAGACTTTATTTTTAGTGCAGTTGCAGGTGTATAAGAAAATTGAGCAGAAAGTACAGCGTCCCCCACTAGTGGAGAATCTATGGCACGTGAGCAGCCGGCTGTTGGTTACTGGAAGCTGTGCAAGGTTGGCCATCACGCCGTCTCACAGCTGCCTCTTGCCCATTTCCCGTTATAACTGACATGTCGCACTCACACAGTGCATTTGTGACCGCCCTCGTGACTCAGTCTTGATAAATGATTAACTAAAATCCCTGGTTCACATCAGGTTCATAGCTGGTGTTGAATAGTCTCAGGACACTGACAATTGTGTAATGGTCTCCACCAAGACAAGGTCACACGAGTAGTTCCACTTCTCTAAAACCCTCTCCTTCCACCGAGGTATCCTGCCTGTTCCTGGACCTGGCCACCATGGACCTCTTTTTCTGTCTCCAGAATTTTGCCTTATCCACGGTGTCATATGGTTAGAGCGATATTGTACATGTCCCTGTGTTGGCCTCCTTCATTCACCAAGATACTTTTCAAGTTCCTCTGCCTTTTTGTAGTTTGATAGCCCCCTCTTTTTTTTTTTTTTGTTTTGTTTACTGCTGGGGTTAACATTTTTATTAATCTTTTCTTTTCTTCCTGATTTTTAAATTTTTATTTATTTATATTCTTAGAGAGGGTCTCAGTAGTTTAGGTTAGCCTTGAAATCACTATGTAGCCCAGGCTGGTCCTGAACTTGTAGAGATCCTCCTGCCTCAGCCTCCTGAATGCTGAGATTAAAAGCATGTATCACCTCACCCAGATGTTATTAATGCTTTTAAAGTGCCTTCTAGTGTGCTTTGATGAGAGGGATTTCAGTGGACACTTGGGGAAGAGCGTTTTGTGTGAATGGAGCAGAGTATGCTAATCCTGAGTATACCATTTGGCCCAGATAAGGAGGCCCAGATCCCAGAGGACAAGATGTAAAAAGCTAAGAGAAAAAGACAAGAGAGATCCTGGGTCAAGGAATAACCTGACAGGCTTTGTGTTTTAATAGCACTGCTCTTGCTGCTGGGTTAGCAGACGGGAGGGGTCTGATGCCAAAGTCCAAGCTCTGTTTTAGCAGAATACTCAGAAAGGTGTCTTTTTTAGTCTATGCCCTGACACTTGCCATGGGCACTGATGGGTTTTAGCAACATGTAACTTTCAGATTTGCATCTTTTAAAATTATTTGCCTTTTAATAAACATTAAATCCTATAAGCAAGTTAATCCCAACTCAGTTCCTGACATGTGGGCTTGATGACATACTTTTAGACGTTGTTATCACTTGGCTTGAAGTGAGTTTTTTCCTTTGGTTTTTAATTTCCATATGTTTAATTTTATCGTGGTAAATTAAACATACCATAAAATTTACCATCATAACCTATTCAAGTTAACTTTTCAAGTATGACTTAGTGGTATTAATCACTCTCACATTGTTGTCCGCCACAGCTTCTGTCTGCAGAACCTTCTCATCATCCCAAATCTTTATACTCATTCACAGCTCTCTGTTCCTCCTCCCAGCCCTGCCAGCATGGGCCACCTTCTGCCTCTATTACCTGACTGCTTAGCAACCTCATCCAGTTGACTCACACGGTATTTGTGTTTTTGTATCTGGCCTATTTTATTTAGTATGTCTTCAGAGATTCTCCCTGTGTCAGAATTTCTTTCTTTTTTAAGACCAAATTAATATTTCATCATGTATATGTGCCACATCTGCTTTTAAGAATAAAAAAAGATTCAAGTGCATTTTACGTCTCCACTAAACCTGGTGGGTTATGTCAGCCACCCACACCCCGCTTTTAACAGCACATTTGAAACAACTATGGTAGCTCAGCAATTATGAGGGTAAAGAAATAGAACTTAAATGACTCCAATTTTTAATTTTTTCATTTTTATTTTTAGTCTATTTGAGACAGGGTCTTGCTACACAGCTTAGGCTGGCCTTGAGTTCACTTTGTAACCCAGGCTAGTTTCGAACTTGCCATGATCCTCCTGCCTCAACCTCCTGAGTGCTGGGATTACAGGTGTGCACCACCACGCCCATCAATGACTTCACTTTTGTATTACAAATTTTATATTATCTTGTAAATACGAGAAATTCTTCCTCTATAAATTTATATATTGAAATTGTAGCAATTGGTTAAATAATTTACATTTATTACTACAAGAGTAATATGCCACACTAATTAATGACAATTGTGAATGTTTCAAATTATACAAAAATATGTTTTCAAATTTACAAATAGCTATAGGTTTAATGCACAGAGAAACAGGTAGATAATTAATACAAAGATTGACCAATAGCATGTTAAGTAGACAACCTAAAAAAGATAATATATTCTTTTTGGGTCAACAAATGTTTATGCATTTTTAAATAAGGTGAAGCAGAATAATGAACTGTTATTAACACTAATATTTGTAGATTTTTTTAGGTACTAACATTCATAATTTTGAATACAATAATCTTTTTTAGTTATTTAGTTCCATTTAGGCTAGAGACTTTCAAGAGACTAGTTGGGAATTCTGCACATCACAGGAAAACAAATTAAAACATCATCAGTGTGCCTTTTACATCTCAAAACAAAGAGAAAAAGCTCCAAAAATATGTACAAAAATGTCCAGGCTAAGTGAACTTTGATCCAGATATAATAAAGAACATAAAGGGGGAAAAAAGAAACTCTAGTAAAAACTAGGCACTCATGTTACTTTCACTAACTCCCTTTACAAGAATACTATTTTTAAAAGAATTAATTTTATGATTTAAAATCCTCAAAAGTTGAAAATTTGCCAAAATTAGAGAAGTTCCCATTATTACTACAACGAGCACCCACTAAACTTACCAAGTTTGAGCATTTTGTGGTATTTACTTTTCTCTCTCTGATACATATATATCATTTGGGAGTTTGTCAAGACATTTCCCCTGTAAGTACTCTGGTCCATGTCTGCTCTATGTCAAAGTAACTTTCCTTCATCATCATTGATACAACTATTGCAGTTAGAAAATTGATACAAGATATTGAGATGTTTTGATCATTTTCATAGCTTGGAAAATCTTCAGTATTTTACACTTGATCATGAAGAGGCCTCGTTTTTGTCTTGATCCGTCAGTCACAGTATCTGATGATGGAGCTGTTTAGACTGAAAGAACTCCCCAGCCTCAACCACACAGACCAGGCTGGTTCCCAGCAAGACCAAGTTCGACCAGCACCCTGCATCAGGGGCGCCTTGTCTCATTATCTCCCTTTTCCTCAGGAAACCTTCAGCTCCCAACAAGGTCAATATATTTAATCACTTGCTCACTCCCAACACACACACACACACACACACACACACACACACACACACACGTCATTTCAGAAGAGCTGACCTTGGACCTAGCAAATATAGTTCAAGATTGCATTGTAGGTTTTTAGCGTCCTCAGAATACATTGAGGTGAGTGCAATTTGTTCAGAGTTAATCCATCTGATTCTATTTTGTCTTTTTACAGATTATGTTATCAACTTGACCTACAGCTAGGTTCATTCTAAAATTAGAATTTAAATATTTCCCCCACCCTCATTCATCCATTTCTTGAAAATATAAACATAAACACAGGTTAGAAGTCACAATTTCCCTCGTCCTCTTCCTCCTCCTCCTTTGCATTGACTCTGCCTCTAGATCCACCCAGGGCTCCTGGGCAGGGCTTCTGTGGGCCACAGGTCACCGAGCTGTCCCTGGAGAGTAGCCACCTGAGTGTCAAGCGGGGGCTGTTCATGCAGGGCTCATGTCCCTTCTGGGACACCACCCTGCGGTGATGGGCACACACCAGGGACTGTTGATGGTAAAGCTTGTTGGGCTCCTGAGATGACGTGTGCAACTTAGGTGCGAAAACAGGGAGTGTTGATAAAAATGTAAAACCACACACACACACACACACACACACACACACACATACGCACGCACACACACTACATGAAAAGTTGCATCTGGGAAGGTCTCTGGCCTTTCCCACTGCCTCCTACCACGTTCTCACACAACCCTTCCAGGTGGACAATTCCAGCAATTGCTGGTTTTTTCTTTCCTTCTCTAAAAATAAGCAAATGCACATCCCTATGTATTTTTTCCATTTGCATTCTTAATTCCCCTTTCTACATGGACAGTGCGGTTGGGGTTGACGTGTAGACAGCCAGGTAGCTGCCACTAGATACAGATCATCTAGCACATTAGAACATTTCCATCACCACTCTCCCTCGTGTCTGTTTTCTGTCAGTCTCCTCCCTGCATCTCCAGCCTCTGCCAACCACTGATTTCATGCCCATTATTTGGCCTTTTCTAGAATGTCTCAGAGATGGAAAAATTCAGCATCATGAATAAAAAGTGTCTTTTTTTTTTTAACTTACTAACTTGGGGTGTCGTTTTTATCACATTCTAAATTTCTGTACTCTGCTCTTTTTATTCTATTCCTCTGATTGTTCCTATGCCAGTACTGCTACATCTTAAGAATACAGTGGTGCCTCAGTTGGTTCATGAACTTAATTCATCCCCAGCTCTGGGGAAGATTGTCAAGGTTATGTTCATCACCCAGTGCAGAATTTGAGAACGGAAGCAAAATTTTGCCGAAGCTTCTGTTCAAGAACTGAATGTTTGTGAACAAAAGCTTTCATGATATGAGGCGCATATTGATAGTACATTTTAATGTTAGCATTTAATATTAATTGTATTTATTATTAATATCGAGAATATATTTTAAAAATCTAGTTGAGCCAGTGTCTTCTCATTGCTCTGTTTTAGGAGTTACTAGCTATTCTTGCATGCTTATTTTTCCACTCAGACTTTTTGTTGTTGTTGTTGTTTCATTTTGTTTTGTGAGACAGGGTCTCATTATATAGTTCAGGCCTGCCTCAAATTCACTGTATAGCCCAGGCAGCCCTTGAACTCACGACAATCATCCTGACTCAGCCTGCTGGGTGCTGGGACTCTATGGACTTTTAAATAAGCTTATTTAGTGCCAGAAAAAGAACTATTGATATTTTTATTTGAATCACATTAAATTTATAAATTGACTTAGGTGGCAGTGACACTTTCATGCTGTTGAGTCATTCCATCCAGAAAAAGGTCACATTTTCTACTCACTCAAGTCTGTTTCTATATCTTTTTAGGATGTCAAAGTTTTCCATATGCAGAAATTACATGGAATAATCTGATTTATTCCTAGCTGTTTAGCTTTTACTTTTACATTGTGAATTAATTTTTTTTTTTGTCTTTTTGAGACAGGGTTTCACTATGCAGTTCAGGCTGGACTTGGACTCACTTTGTAATACAGGCTAGCCTCAAACTTGTAGCAATCCTTCTGCCTCAGCCTCCCGAGTGCTGGGATTACAGGCATGCACTACCATGCCTGGAAGTTAATTTTTTTTATGCCATCTTCTACTAGTTATTTTTACGTGTGAAGGCCTTTACTTTTGTATTAATTTTATACATTGCTATTTACTGTGAATTCTTTTAAAAATAGAATTCAAAATACATACTCTGTATATAGAAATAACTTTATCTTTTATAATTCTCATACTTGCTTGTTTTCTCATCTAATTGGTTAATTAAATGGCAGTGGATATAACAAGTGTATCCATGTTATGCTCCCCCATTACATAAGATGCTGGTTTTAAATGCTATGTATGCATTTCATTGTTTTTAAAATTCTAATTATTTTTGCTAGTTTTTTTCAAGAATGCGTTTTTATCAGGCCTTTTCAGCCTACTACAGTGCCTAGAAAAATGTGATATATTAATAGATTTCCAAATATGAACTATCTACTTTCTTTTGTATTCATGGTCATGAAGATTCGTTTCTTTAATGACTTATTGAATTAGGAGTGTAAATTCTGTTTAATTCTTAGGTGAGATTGATTATGATTTTTTTTGTGCTAGCTACATCAGATGTAGGTACAAATTTTATATTTACAAAAGATTTTGGTGGCTTTATTTCAGTATCTACTCTGAAAAATTTATGCCGTATTAGTATTATTGGGCATTTAAAGGCTTGATAAAATTTTCCTACATATGCTATATTTGACAAATTTATTATTTTTATTATTTTTTTAACAGGCTGTGTAGTTAGCTGAGGCTGGCTTCGAACTTGCTGTGTGGCTCAGGCTGGTCAGGAACTCATTGCAATCCTCTTGCCTTGGCCTCCTGAATGCTGGAATTACAGGTGTGTGGCGCTATGCCCAGTTTAAATTTACTATTTTATAGAGATTACTTTTATAATTCTTTCTATCTCAACAGGGGTCAGTTTTGGTAAATTTTATTTTCTTCTGAAATTATTCATTTTTTGCTTTCAAGATTTATTTGCATAAAGTTATACAAAATAGTTGGTAGTTGCACATATTTTTAAAAGTTTCTCTACTCCAATACTTATTTCCCTTTTACCACTTCTTGTTTTGTATTTTTGTGCTTCCTTCCTTTTTTTTTTTTTTTTTTTTTTGTTTTTTTTTTTTTGGTTTTGCTTTTGGATCAGTTTAGCTATTAGCTAACAGTTTGTTTTGTTAATTCTCCCCCAAAGAACCACCATTTTTATTTCTAGGTCAAGCTTTCTACCTCAGTAATGTATATTTTATTTTCTTCTTCCTTATACTTTTTTGTTCTTCACCCTGTCATTTTCTAGCCTTTTTTTTTTTTAAAGACAGGCTCTTGCTGTCATTCAGGCTAGCCTTGAACTCACTGCAAATTCAGCAATTCTCCTGCCTCAGCCTCCTGAGTGCTGACATTATAGGCATGCATTACCATGCCCAGTTTATTTTCTAGCTTTCTGAGGAAGCTAAAAAGTAAATGTCAACTATTTGAGTCAAAACAAAAGGTTTTTATTTGCATTCATTCAAGCATTGAATCCTAAGAAAAATAAATATTCCCTTTCTGAAAAATCTCTTTTTGAATTAAGATTAGTGACATAATTAAATACACCTTGTAAACATGAATATTTGCTCCCTGAGGCAAATGTGCAGCATGTAGACCCCAGGAGCCATCTACTTCTGACTCTGTGTGTGTGTGTGTGTGTGTGTGTGTGTGTTTGTGTGTGTATGTGTGTTGCTGGAAAAGGGAGCGAGGGTCTTTGCACTAACCAACATCCCTAGCCTTTAAAAAAAAAAAAAAAACTCTGACAGAGGGTCTGGCTAAATTGCAGGCTAAAAGGCTGGGTTTGAATTTGTAGTCCACCTGCCTCAGCCTCCCAGATCACTGGGATAACAGTTTTGTACCACAACATCAGGCTGCTATTGACATTGCTGAGATCTTGGCTCTGCACTATTTCTATCATTTCAGTTAATTTTTAAGTGTAAACTGTCACAATTACTGAATCGTAGGAGTAATTTTCCATGCTGGTGTTCCCTTTTATTCCCGACTTTGGTCTAACATCTACTTTTGCACTATGGTCTGAATGTGATTGGTCCACTTCTACCACAGCAAGAGTGAGAAGGTCGCACCCAGGGTGCTGTCGGTCTGGGGGCGGCTGAGAGAGAATGAGGGGACAGAGGGAGTCGGGTCTGGGGTTTCGACAGGGGAGACCACAGGCAGTCTGCAGCCTCCTTTCTCTCCCCAGTTAGCAGCTTGGTGCTCCGGGTCCCCGCGTTGCTCCAGCCCCAGGGCTCTCCACCTGCAGGCCTGACCCAAGGTCTGTGCCGAGGTCGGGCGACCTGGCAGGCGGCTCTCTGCTGGAGCCTGGGCGCAGATTTCAAGCTTCCACCCCGCTCTTTCTGCTCCTGGCTTGGGCTCTGGCCGCGCGCTCTGCGCTCTGCTGGCCCCGGGAACATCTGATCCCTCCCGCTTTAGAGCACTTAAGGCTGCGGCGTCAGGGCGCAGTCTGACTCCTCGCGGTGCAGGTGTGGAGCAACCCGGAGGAGAGCCGAGGCAAGCAGGGGACCAGCAGGAGGGGCCACGGGAGCCCAGGACTGCAGCCGCACGGTGTCCCTGCTCCAGGAGCAAAGCCAGCCAAGGCACAGACTGAGAGCTTAGACAGACACAGCTGATATTCTTTTTTTTTTTTTATAATTTTATTTAAAGAGGAAAAAACAAAACAAAATAAAACAGAATAAAGGGTAGCAACCATACAGTATTCCAAGGAAAAAAGGAAAAGTACAACAATAAAACCTAAGAAATTATTACTTGACTAATTACATACTGACTTCTTGGAAATAGTTGTTCAAATTACAAAGTTAAAGCATGTAA